>CBVK0102136695.1:0-10763 GCA_900067695.1 Picea abies
ACCTACCGATTAGTCCGATAACAAAATTGGCGACTCCACTGGGGATTATAACCTGTTTTGTTGTGGTTTTTGGTATTTTTCCTTGGCCATTTGTTCTTGCCTTACCCTTCTCCATTCATATCAATGTCTGAGTCTTCAAGATACCCTGATAGACCCTCTGGCTCTAGAGGCCTCTTCAAAGTTTGTGTATTTTTCCAAAATTTTGCTTGGTTTTAGAGGTTCTCGCACTGCACTCCACAGTAGCCTACGAGAACGTACTGAGTTGGCACCCTGCCTTTAAGTTCAATGCGAGTTTCTCGCAGTCTTCTCAAAGCTCACCTACGAGAATCACTCATTATCGCACTGTGTAACACCCTCAACCTGCGAACCCATTTTTTCAAAGTTTTGGATTTGAGTTTTTGCATCTTTAACTACCCAGATCAGTTTAGGTGCCTCAAAAGAGTTTCTTGGACCATTGATTGATGTTCTTCTTATCTTCGTTTTCATGCACGAATAGTCTTAGGATTTCAAAGGCTCTTCCTGTCACTTGTTCTTGACTTTCGTTTCTTGACTTTTCTTGGCAAAGACATACTCTCTGATTTCAGAATCTAAGTGTGCTTGTTTGGTTAGGGACCAACGATCGGTTGAAAGTTGAGTTTCTTGGTCTTTATCATTTGCTTATTGTTTGAAAGATCACTTTTCTTCTGCGATTGAAAAGACTAGATTGGTTTTCTTCTTATTTTTGTTTTCATTGAAAGAGTGGTTTGGGTTTTATCATTGCTTGTTCATTGGTTTTTGATTTTCTGTACTCTCAGTATCATGGTGTCGGTCCTTTTTGAAAAGTGAACAAATGTTTTTCTTTCGAAAACATTTTCGTCTTCGAAATTATTGAAAATCAATTGTTGAAATTATTGAAATATAAACATAGAGAATTGTTATTGATGCGTGATTTGTTGCATTTTCTTTTTAAAGGAAATTGTGTCTTGTAGTTCAAAGTTTGATCCAGAAAAATTCTCTCTCCCTCCCATACATAGGATTCATTGAACGGAAATCAATATATTTTTCATTCTCATCCATGCATCATTGGGTCAGAGTCATACAACATAAGTTTCATCTCCATTTCCTTTGAGTAAACAACAACTCTCAATAACACTGTGCAATTGTAAAATTTATCTAGTAACTCCTCTATTACACCAACATTTAGCTAGGCTAGCACTTTGGAGTAGGAAGAGAGATACACTCTCGAAAGCACAAAACACACAATAGCATCTTGTGTTAGGGAGTGTTAAATTCCATTTGCAACATCTTGTCCGGGGAATCCCTTCTCACACAAGGGTCAAACATGAGGTCGCATTGATATTGAGAGAGTTACTCACCCTGCTTTGTTGATATCAGTGTAGAGATTGCACGTATTACGGGGATCACTCGGAGGTATACCCATAATGATGAGTGGAATCCTTTTGAGTTGATTTTGGGCTAGATACCCTGCCCTTGCGTGTGGATCAGACTGTCGACTGTCCCCCTAGGATTTATTGTTGTTGGTGGTAACGTTAGTGGCCTATCTTTCTAGGTTCTTACACGAGGTGACTGTGAAGGGGAAAGTCTTCACAGTACTGTTGGTCACTATAATTGCTTAATTAACTAAAAAATCAAGTGCTACATAAATTGTCAACCCAGGGAAGTCTGTTATTTCAAAGGTAATCACACACTATATATGCTCAATCTCAAAAGAAACCTAGAGTTGTAGTAAAAACATATTAATCACACTTTGCCTTGAACAAACTGAAGTTCTAACTTAAATTACAGGAAAGAAAACTACCTATTGCAGAGCTCAAAGTTTAAAGAAATGATTGATTGAAGAATATTGGATTACATTAAAATAACAACAAGATACTGCAATAGGAAAGACTAACTATTCTATAACCAGAGAACATGACCCTATTCCCAAAGCACGAATCTTCAACACTTGTTTCCGATCATCATACTTCATGAACTCATTGCTTAACTGAAATAATTGACACACACTGAAGGCTAACTATTTCTAATAGAGAACAAGACCCTAATTCCTAAGCAGGAACCTTCAACACCTATTTCTGATTAGCACACTTTCATGAACTCATTGAAATAATTGGCATACACTGAAGGCTAACTATTTCTAACAGAGAACAAGACCCTAATTCCTAAGCAGGAACCTTCAACACCTGTTTCTGATTATCAAGCTTTCATAAATTCACCAAGCAGGATTGCTAACTAAAATGATTAACAGTTACCCAAGCATGAATCATATGAAAACAATGTAACAACAAGACAGAGTTCAGTAAAGTAGTGTTTCAACAAAACATAATTTAATCAAGGCATAAACAGAAATAACATTAACACTCTACAAAGCTAATGGGTGAATCTTGTGAAGAAGGTGGGCCATCCCTTCTCACAAAATTCCCCTAAAACGAAAGGGACTAGAGAGAAATGCTCAGAATAGTCTTTTATTCATTTGTCAATGTATCATATTACAATCTGAAATGAAAAACGTCCTTCTCTGTAAATCCTTCTTAGCAAAAACAGAAGGTGAAGATCCTTTCTAATGATGATTTCCTCTTATTTAAAGAGGAGACTCCCTTTGATACAATTTGATCAACAAGTTACAGGTGTACATCTGAGTCCTATTCTTAGTCGGATCGACTTTCTAAATTGGAATAGGATATCCTAGTCTCCCGTAACAGAATGCTACTACAAGTGCTGAGTGAGGTGTTGTTGTTTCGGCTTGGAGTAACAACTTCTTTATTTTTCTTCTGTTACCGTTGTTGTATGTTGTTTTGGCATCGCAAATCGCGGGTTGTTTCAGCCATGGGATTTGCATTCTAACTATTTCAGCAACTTGGTCTCAGGCAACAGCGATGGTTAATGCTAGCTCAAGGTGTGGCTGTTGTGGTCAATGTAACAGTTTGTGTTGTTGTTTCAGCATTGTAGACTACGGAGGGTGTAACAACTTCTTCCGGTGAGTTGTTGTTTTAGCATCGTTGACCACGAACTGTGTAATGGCTCCTTCTGTGTGATTTTTAGCATTGTTGACCACGAACTGTGTAACAGCTTCTTCTGTGTGAGTTTTAGCATCGTTGACCACGGATTGTGTAACAGCTTCTTCTGTGTGAGTTTCATCATCATTGACCATGGACTGTGTAACAACTTCTTCTATGTGAGTTGTTGTTTCATCCATAGGGTTTGCGTGCTTTAACTGTTTCAGCAATGGGCCTCGATGCTAATCTGCAGTTCAAACTATTTCAACACTTATACATTTATGATCAATGGTTAAGTACGAGAGTAATGTAAAATTATATGCAAAACAGATTAAACATATAGTAAAGATAAGAGACGTTGTATACCTCTGGAAAGATAGGGTAAGATGATAATGTGAGTTTAAATGTGAGTGAAACAAGGGTGTAAAGGTAACAAAAAGTGTGAGCAAAAAGGTACATTGTATGGTCCTAACATCCCCCCCAACTTAAGATGTTGCATGTCCTCAGGAAACTTCACTCTGAATCTGAATCTGAATACCGACTCTGAGTGTGCAAGTTACTCAAGCAGTAGCTGTGAAAGGTGATGTCTGTTGGAGCTCTGAACCCTTGAACACATTGTAACCTTTGTCAAGCTGTTGTTTTTGTCTTCTTGGGCAACTTATAATGAATTTGATATTTCTCTGTTGGCATCCAGAGGATAGGAAAATGAAACTGGTACCCTATCTAGCTTTCAACACATTACTGAACACACTTGATGTAGCTAGGTACCCTGGAGATTGCTATCTCAAGATTAGTGGGGCTAAAAGGATTGTGTTCCTGTCTTTTCTCAGTAGACTATTGCCAAAACATGTTATTTTCCTATAGGGAAACAATCTCTGTTGTTTTAATGATATGTTGACACTCCTGAAACACTAATTTTTGTAATTTTTGAATGTGTTGAGTCATCCTTGGTTTCTTTAAAAACTAATAATACTCTGTAACAAAGGTGGCAACATTTTGTGGTTCTTGCCTTATCCAGAGAAGATGATTATCCTCATTGTGCTTGGTAGCTAGGAAGTCATCCTGCCATATAATCTGATTGTTAAGGAAGGAGGTGAGTGCCCTAATCTAGATGTCACCGACAAGAGAGTTAAGGTTAAGCTGTTGGTTCTCATGGATGGCCTCATTATGAAAATATTCCTCACAGAGGAGGTGTTGATCCATAACAGAGGATTCTACAAAGGTTTTAATAAAATCTGCTGGATTTAATACTGCATGGGGTCTGCCTTCCTTGACTGATTTGATCTAAAACCATGTAAGTCATTCCATTAGGAACAGAGAGTAATTGTAGGATGGTTTCCTTGCAGCCAATATCTTTTGTGCCAAGTCAAATATCAGGAGCAATCTTCCTTTTATCTCTTTATTCTGTTTCTTAAGGGCAAAAGATTCCTGGCGTGTTTGCTCCAAAGATTCCCAATTTGAGTGGATATGATTTATCCAGATCTGTCTTTGTTCCTACAGGCTTTTGGCATGTGTAACAACAAACTCTTTTTTCCATTTCTGTATTATTGCCTGCTCATCCCATGGCTAAGTTTGTGTTTCAGCGTTGCAAGTAATAGGCTGAGGTAGGGTTTGAGTGGCTTGTTCCACAAAGGTGTGGGTATTGATCTAGCTGGGAGGGGCAGATTCCTCAATAGGCACTATTTGTATAGCTTTATTAATAAAAGTAGGGGTTTCAGATTTGTCATTTTTTGTAGGCCAGGGTTCAGTCTTAATCTTGAAAGGTCCTGCTAGTTCTTGTGTAATAGCAGAGTGTTCTTCTTTGACTACAAAAGTTGAAGGTGTAGGGGAAGCTCCTGGCATTGGAATTTGAGTTACTTTGTAGCCTGCTTGATAGTAGATGTCCCCACATTGACTACACATATATTCTCTACACAGATTCTCTGTTGTAGTTCCCTCTGACATGGTTGCTAAGCGAGCCAGGGTGTACAAGTTAAGTTCCTTCTCATAAGATTCCTTTGCCATGGCTAGCTCTTGCTTGTAGGCTTCCAGTTCAGACCTTAGGAACTCATTTTCTTATAAGAAAGAGGCCATTGTTGGTTCCGGTTGAGGAGTGACTGGTTCTTGTGTAGCAGTCACAACCTCACTATTCTTGTGGAGTAGCTATAGGAGCGGCAGCTGATTTTTGTGTTTCAGCTTCTTGATGTAAGGAAAGTAATGTTGCAGCTCCTTGGGCATCTGATTCCTGTGTCTCAATAACAATATCAGCAGTTGGTTCTTGTGTTTCAGCTGTAGCTGGTTCTTGTATGACAACTATAGTTGGTTCTTGTGTTTCAGCTACTGGATGAGTAGTTGGTTCTTGTGGTTCAGCTACTGGATTTGAAACAGATGATGTTGCAACATACTGGGCAACTGGTTCTTGTGTTTCAGTGCCTGTGGGTGGAATAGGCAAAGATTCCGGCATTTGGGAGGTTAGAGGTGTATGGGGTATTAGTCGGATAGTTTGGGGGTTTAGGAAAGTGGTAGTAGTGGTTGGCCTTGCTGAGGCCCTTGTTCATTTTCTTTGTAAAAAGGGAGGAAAGAAAGGAATTTGCTTTCATTTACGTGGGGGTTTTTCCTCAATGATGGGATAGGGAGAATTGTCTGGTTCAGAATCATCGCTAAGAATATGAAGGGCAGGAGTGGATGATTCTAGTAAAGTGTGGGGCGGGCTTGGTATGGTAGGGGGGTTAATTGGGCTAATTGGGTCTGTAGGCGGACTGTTAGGTATTTCTGGAGAATCTGGAGGGTTTTGTGGTTGTTGTTCCTGTAGATTTTCAGGAATTTCAGCAACTTCTTGGGGATCTATGGGTGGATTGTTTAGTGGAGGGTTTTGTTGAGAAAAACCCTTTTGGATAAGAAGTTGAATGAGACGGTGATGGGTGAGTGAAAGGGTGGGATCTTTAGCCTTTTTACAGTAGTGCGACATATTTTTAAGACAACCGAGCAAATAATAAGGAATGTTCAACAATCTATTATGTCGTAAATGAGACAACAGGACAAAATTGTGCTGGTAGACTACCTGGTATCGGCCTTCGCAGGTAAGGTAGTGTTTGACGAATTTTTCAACTTCTGGCCATGGAGGCGGAAATGAGCTAAGTCGAACACCTCGGACTTTAGGTTCGATTTGCTCCCCCAGCAAGAGGAAATCATGTTGGGCGTTAAGAATGATATGTTTGCGGCTGAACATGCGAATGCCATTGGTAGGGAGACCCAAAACCTACTCTATATCCTCTTCTGTAACTGAAATCTGAACCTTTTGAACAATGGAATGGTCTTCTTGGAGATTTTGAGCAAATTAGAGAACCTGTTGTTGATCATACCACTTGAGTCTCTGAAAATAACCGAGCCATCCTACCTGCAGAAAAATTTGATAGGCTACTGGATAGTGTTCTAATAGGGCTGTCATGGTAGGTTCGTACTGTATAACAGAGCCTCCCATAACTACCAGCTCGGTAAAATACAACGTCAAAGAGTCGAGTAACATCTTCTGTGCAGAGTGAGTTTTTCGAGTGAAGGCATGCAAATGGTGGTGAAACAAACAAAAGGATGGTAAATAGGAATGGTCGTGGTTGATACGTGTGAAATGATGGTATAAAAGTTCGATATTTCCTCCCCCCCTTTAAAGTGTGGCTCATAATGATTTTACATGAGTGGTAATGATGAGTTGGAATCTTCTCATTAACTATAGCTTAATTGTATTTACATAAAATTTACATACCTTGCCTTTACCTTTTGATTCGTACTTCAAACAAAATATACTGCCTATCCATAATAGTTGTGCAATGGCTATGGTAGAGACTTTTGATTTGTTAGATTGAATTGTATCAAGGATTTGTTGACTGGAAGGACAAAATGTAGTATAAGAGCATAAAATCTTTTTGACAGAGAATGTTGAAAAGTTGGTGTTTCAGGAACAGAAAGAAGGGAGAAACAATTGTTGGATGGTGTTGTTTCGTCAATTTAAACTGTGAAGAATTGTTGGACTGTAGTGTTTCGGCAATGGGGAGAAGGCAAAAAGTCGCTGACAATGGTGTTTCAGCAATGGGGGAAAATGGTGAAAGGTTGTTGACAATGGTGTTTTAGCAATGGAGAAAAATGGTGAAAGGTTGCTGACAATGGTGTCAATGGGGAAAATGGTGAAAGGTTGCTGACAGTGATGTTTCAGAAATGGGGAAAATGGTGAAAGGTTGTTGAACAGTGATGGGGAAAATGGTGAAAGGTTGCTGACAATGGTGTTTCAGCAATGGGGAAAAAGGTGAAGGGTTGTTGAACAGTGATGGGGGAAAATGGTGTGAAATATTGCTGAACAGTGGTGTTTCAGCAATGGGGGAAAGTCAAAAAGTCGTTGAATAGTGGTGTTTCAGCAAGGAAAAAAAAAGCAAAGAGTTGTTGAACAGTGGTGTTTCAGCAATGGGAAAGCTTGCCTCTTCTTGAAGTAGTTTCGTCCTTTCTTAGTAGGCCTGTGCTTTGATCGGGAATCTGCAAAAATCGATTGTAACATGGTATTTCTTGACAGGGATTATTAGTAAACAAAATCTAATCTAATACTAAAGAAATTAACTTAAAAGGAATTAATTGCAATGAGGGGTAGGAGCCCCCTCTAAAAAGAGGTAATGAGAGTGTGCCACACATGTGGCCTTAAAATCTTCTTTGGAAATAGGGCACCGGTACAGATGGAGCCGATGACCATTTACAAGTAATGGTGTTTTAGAGTCATTGATTGTGAGGAGCCTTACTGTTCCATTAGGGAAAATAGTGTCTACTTCGTAAGGTCCAAGCCATCTTGTACGTAGTTTCCCTTGAAATTCTTTGAACCGAGATTCATACAGTAGGGTCCAATTACCTTTTTGGAACTGCTTATGCTTGATAGTTTTGTCATGCCATTTTGATCTTTGTTATTGAATCATAGTTGTCTGATGAATGGCATCTAGTATTTTTTCATCCAATTCATTAAGCTACTGTAACCTGGTTGTCTGTGCATCGGTCAAATCAAGGTTGACAGTTGAAGCAGTCCTTAAGGTTTTGATTTCAAATTCCACAGGGAAGAAAACACTCTTTCCATAAACTAATTCATAGGGAGAGAATCCTTTAGTATTTCTCCAGGTAGCTCTGTAGGCCCATAATGCTTCAGGGAGTCTGTGAGACCAATCCTTTCTGTTTTCCTTCATTGTTTTTGTGACAATGGATTCTATTACTTTATTTGTGCTTTCCACCTGTCCATTGGCTTTGGGGTGGTATGCTGTAGTCATTCTATGTTGAATATGATATTTTTGAAGGGTGGCTTTAAATCCATGAGAAGTGAAAGGAGGTCTTCCATCTGTAACCAATTCCCTTGGCACTCCAAATCTGATGAAGATGTCTTCAAATAAGAAATCTATAATCGCTTCTTCAGTCGCTCTATGGAGTGCTTTAGCTTCTACCCATTTGGTCATATAGTCTGTGTAGACTACCATGTAAACTTTTTGATTGGATGATGGGTTAATGGGTCCTACAAAGTCTAAGACCCATCTTTCAAATGGTTCATGTACTATTTGGGGGTTTAATGGCATTTCATCTCTATGATTAGGTTGGCCCATTCTTTGGTAGCTATCATAGGCCTGAACATATTTCTTTGCATCTTTAAAAAGTTAGGGCCAATAATACCCCATCCTAAGAATTTTATGTGTTGTTCTCTTATCAGCAAAATTCCCTTCACAAGGGCTATCGTGACAAGCTTTTAGTAGATTATAAACCTCATCTTTGCTAATGCACCTTCGGATTTCTTGATCAGGTCCTGTGTGGAAAATACACCCACTTATCCAGCTGTACCGAGCACTTTTTTGAATGATTCTTCTTTTCTCTCGGTGGGATAGGTGTGGTGGTAACTTCCCTGCAACCAAGTAGTTAGCGATGTCTGCATAACAAGGTAAGTGAGCAGAAACTGCAAATAGATATTCATCAGGAAAGGAATCATCTACTGGGGTATCGTCATCAGGTTTTAACCGAGAAGGGAAATCAGTAACTAAATTTTCTTTTCTTGGTCTATCTACAATTGTAATATCAAATTCTTGCAATAATAGTAACCATCTGGTGACTCGAAGATTTGTGATCCGCTTGTTCATTAGATATTTGATAGTTGAGTTATCAGTATGGACAAGAGTAGAGTAGCCAGTGATGTAATGTCTAAATTTATTAATAGCATAGATAACTGCTAAGAATTCCTTTTCGGTAACTGTAGAATTGAGTTCAACAGGAGTCATATTCTTGCTAATGAAATAAATAGCATAAGGGAGATGATTTTCTTCTTGTCCCAAGACAACTCCTATTATAGTATCTAAAGCATCAGAGGATATATGAAAGGGGAGTGTCCAATCAGGTCCTCTAAGAATAGGAGTTGTGGATAACTGATGTTTAAGTGTATTAAATGCTTCATGAAAAGAATTAGTCCATTTGAATTCAACATTTTTCATCAGTAACACAAACAGGGGAGAAGCTATTTTAGAAAAGTTTTTGATAAATCTTATGTAGTATCCAACATGTCCTAGAAAACTTCTTACTTCTACTTTGGTTTTGGGAGTAGGAAGGTCTTTAATGACTTGTATCTTGGATGGATCCATATGAATTCCTTGAGATGAGATAAAATGTCCAAGCACTATTCCTTCACTCATCATCATGTGACATTTTTCTGTACTTAGGGAGAGTTGGGCTTGTATGCATCGTTTAATCACTTTCTCAAGGTTTTGTAGTGCTTCCTGAAAAGAAACACCATAAGGAGTAAAAAGGAGTAAAGTCATCCATAAAAATTTCCATAGAGTCATTAAGCATATCATAAAAGATTCCTAAAACTGCTCTTTGGAAGGTTGTTGGTGCATTAGATAGTCCAAATGGGAGAAATCTATAAGCAAAGGTTCCCCAAGGACTAGTAAAAGTGGTTTTATCTTGATCTTGAGGTGCAATTTTGATCTGATTATACCCACTGAAACCATCTAAAAATGAGAAAAAATTATTCCCTGACAAACTGTCTAACACCTGATCAATGAATGGCAATGGAAAGTGATCTTTTTGAGTTGCTTTATTTAAGGCTCTGTAATCCACACATACTCTCCATTTCCCATTTTTCTTAGGAACTATTACCAACGGGGACACCCATTCATTGTCTGATATAGGATATATAAACCCTACATTGAGCAATTTTTGAAGTTCTTCTTTAAGGATTTCTCTTAAATTGGGGTTCATTCGTCGTTGAGATTGGCAAATCGATCGACAATCTTCCTTAATATATATTTGATGAGTACATAATTCGGGAGAGATTCCTTTCATATCTGTATAATCCCATGTGAATGCTTCTTCATTTTCCAGAAGTAACTTCATTAATTGTTGTGTTTCAGCATCTGTCAAGTTGGGGTTTATGTTTAGTGTTTTCTCAGGTTCAATTTCCACTGGTATGCTTTTAGAAGAGATGGTGGCAGATGTTTGAGGTGGGTTTTCAGAGTTAAGGTTTTCCTGATTATCATGCTCCAACAGTGCAACTAGTTGGTTATGAGTTTCTGCAGTCACAGAGGAGGGTTCACAAATAAAATTATTAATTACTTCATCCTCGGTGTAGTCTTTAAGGCTTAGAGCTTGTCCGATAGTCAAGATGGGTTGAGTAAGTTGATCATCAAAGTCTACCCATACAGAATTATCATTATTAACCAGGGGTGTAGTGTGAGGGTAGAGGGTAAGCTGTTTAGTTTCGTAACCATTGGAAATTGTGTGAGATCGGAAGAG
>CBVK0102136728.1:0-13774 GCA_900067695.1 Picea abies
TTTCTTTCAGAACATGGTTTGCAATGGGGCTTGGCCTTGGGGACACTACACCACTTGGATAATTTGGAACCCTATGATGGTTACACTCATTCTTCCTAAGTTTACCCTAGGGATACCATTGTGTTTCCTCTCTCCTCCATTCCTTTATCTTTTCGCAACACCATCCCCCCACTTAGTCTTTAACCCTGTAGGATCTTTGAATGTCCCACCACAAGTGACCTTGTAGCCAAATCTATGACCCATAAATCCGACTAAGCATGTGTTGGTTAGGTATTTAGGGGAAAGAACAAGAAAGAAGGGGGCACCAATCTCCCTTGTTTGATGGTAGCCACCTAGACCAACATTTGTATTCACATTCCACCACCTTGATCCCTTTGTGATGTTAATGGCCATGCAACCGACCTTTTCCTTATGCTTCCACAGTTAATGAACCCTCTTCATCAACCAATGGTGGTCCAATTATTTCCAACCCCACTTGCTAGGGGCACCCCCAACCCCACTTGCTAGGGGCACCCCCAACCCCACTGAAGGAACTTACTAAGATGCACTAACCACCCATGCACCTTATTCCATACATTTGGCCATTACACTCACAAATGCCTAGATCTACCACATTTTTGGATGACCCTCACTATGTTTTGGCATCTTCCTATGCTATATTAGACTCTAGGATGATTTTAGTTAGCATCGGATTCTCCCACTGCTTGCAGATACCACAAGTTTTTTATGAGCCCTAAAATTTTCAATTTTTGCCTATATTTTTTTATCCATATTATTGATACCACCATTAATTAATGGGCTTATTAACATAATAATTTCTCAAATTTTCTTATTTTAATGTCTGAGCTAGATATTATTGACATATGTTTATTTAAATGAATATGTTGGCTTATTTTCAAGAAGATTGTGATGAATGCAATGATATCTTAGTATTTGATTTGATTATGATTGGTTTAAATTATGAGCACTAACATGTGATTAATTTAATAATGTTTATTACAAAATATTGGTTTACAAATCTTGAAGATATTCCCATGATCCAAGAAATATTTGAACCTCCATAATTGCTCTACCTTTAGAACTCATGAATGTTTCAATTAGGAAGCAAGAGGGAGTAAATCAATGGATCATGTCACCACTCATTAAGGTTGGAAAAATAGGCTACTAGCTCAAGGACATAACCATTCAGTCCATGAGTAGTTTGAACCCCCAAAATATCAAACATATTTTGAACTGCATTTAGATCGAGGAGACAAGAATAAGTCTCTAAACACAATGACACTAGGTGGAAGATTAAACTAGGTAGATAGCCCCTAACGATGAGGGATATGATTGATGGATTTAGTTATTTCTCTTTCAATGAAACTTCATTATTTATATGACTTAGAATAGAAGATTTACCCCTCGAATAGGTATTTTGATTTTCATTTTCCTATAGTAGATTAGTTTGAACTACCTTAGAGAGCTGGATTTTAACATTTTTTTGATTTATGTAATTTCTAAATACCATGAATAAGAAGTGGGTTCAATTTTTCTCTAATAGTGTTCTGCAAGGTTTCAAAACTCCCTTCAGTAGGGACCACCCAAGGGAAGATCATAGGAACCCTTATTCTTCTATTTCCATTTCCATGACTATTAACTAGTTTCTTGCATTTTTGTAGACATTGACTTATATTTCTTGTAGATTAGTGTTATCAGATTTCTATTTAATATAGTGATCCAGGTGGATCTAAGAATGCTAAAAAAATGATCATCTCAAATGAAAATGAAAATGAATCCATTTTGTAGATCTCAATGAGAGCTTTCTAATGAAATTTGACTGACTTCAAATGAATGTTGTATGAAGAAGTTATGATGTTCTGAAGATTTTTCCCAACAAGCAAAAAGTCAAATAGGGTAGGACACATCACATCACCAGAGGCTGACATGTGGCATCACTGCAAGGATGAACCATGGTAGTATAGATGGCAGGTGGTAGTACGACGCTGATGTGGTAGGTGGCATGTGGCACCGTACATATGATGTGGTAGTTGGTGCAGGAAGATTACTTTGCAACAAGTGGACCAATCAAAAGGTGACATGTGGTACCTTTCGATTGGACAATATTGGCTAAGGGGCATCAAAAATTTGTTGGCTCGGAATGGCAAACCCTTAACCTCTGGTTCATCAATTTAATGACTAACCATTATGGCACATGAGTTAATTAATTGATATATGGCATATTCTCCATTTAAAGTTTGTTGGTTATAACAAATAAACAAAAAATGGAGGTATGCAGTGATTGAACTTGTGACCTCTGTGAGAATATTCCAACATTTTAACCATATTCTTTGAATGTTGTGACAACAATATGACTTGTTTAAAGATAAGAGAATATTTGTATTTATGTTTAAATAAATTTCCATGTGGGCATATAGGGGATCGGGTGGTTCAACCCCCTGACCTCCCCTATTTGAACTAGGATCTCGACCATTGTACCATACGATAGATTTGCATACCAAATAGGATAGAGGTTACATTTAAATGCATGCTAAGAGGTGCTACTAGTTTGGTCTTGCATCATCTTTTGTGCCATAGAGCTTTTTGAGAGAAGTATAGGGTTTTTACAGTCAAAAGTTTCATTTTTCCCAAATGAAGTTGATTTTGACACTCATGTCTGAGTTTGAGAAATAGATAAGAAGGTCATTTTAAAAACAGAAGTTGGAGCCATTATTATATCAAGCATTTGAGCATTAATAGAGTGGTCTCTCATTGGAAGTGGACCTAGAGATGTAGCCCAAGATGGGTGAACTTTGTTATCAACTTGTATAATGTGTCTTGTTATTGTTGTTTCTATTTCACTCAGTTTCTCGCAAGTTATTCATCATTAATGGGGTTTTGGATAAGTAAGTGAATTCATATGTTTATTTGCAAATAGTCAATACATTCTTAATTTTTCGAATCAGGTTGGATGTTAATGTATACTTAAGAAATAATTTAACATCTAAGGATTTTTGGATCAAGTTGGTATCAGAGCAGGTTTTACAAGTGTTTGCAAGTGAATTATTACGAGGTCCAAGTCCAAGTTAGGTGAAGGCACACTTGAAGACTTCAACCTAATAATTGAAAGATAATTTCGAAAACAAGGAATGACACCAGAAGAAGGATAATATGCTAGAATGAGATTTGAGGCTATGACAGAGGCATTTCTCTAGATGAAGAGAATGGTGGAAGCACTGACCCGTAAATTTCAAGGAGGAGACAAAAAATTGGTAAAATACAAAGGAGAAGGAGGAGGTGAAAACCTCCATAGCCCCCTTCATCCCCATCATCATCATCTTTTGATGATAGCAAACATTGTTCTCATAAGAAGAAGCCTGTTAAGAAGTCAAGTCTCATTCTCATGATTTTCCTTTATTAAAGTTAGATGTAAAACTTGATTAGTCGATATATGATGGAGAATTGAATGCAAATAAGTTGGACAATTGGATCAACTAGATTGAAGTATATTGTAGGGTACAAAAAACCATGGATGACGCTGCAAAGATATAGTTGGCTACTCTTCGTTTAGTTGGCACAAATTTGATATGGTGGGAGATTAAGACACAAAATGATCTCATCCAACATGGTAAAGTAATTTCTTCTTGGGATGAATTTACTATTGCATTAAGAAAACAATTTTATCCATTGGCTTATATGAAAAACAAAATAATTGATTGGAAACATCTAAGGAAAGGAAGAGGGAAAAATGTCCAAGTATATACATAGGAATTTAAGAAGAAAGAATTATATTTAGGTCCATTTTATCCTCGTGAAACTCTTATGAAATATATTGGTGGTATGCATTCATATCTTCGACATACTATATTGATGTTTAATCCTACTAATATTGATGAAGTGTCAGTACAAGCTACTCATATTGAAACATTGTTCAAGGATAAGAAGCCACATAAATTCGAGAAGCAGTTGAAGGGAAAAGGGAAGAGTAAGAAGTGCTAGTAAATATTTTTTTCTCATGATGGTGAAGCAAAAAGGGGAAGGAGTATCATATGCTTTTTCAGGTTGTGATCCAGGTCATAAGCAAGAATCGATAAAGAAAAATTCTAACTATGATGAGATATTTCAAGAACCTACAAGGTTTCCTCCCAAGAGGGGAGTTGAACATCAAATTTATTTGCAGTCGAATGCTCCTCTTCCTAATATTAGTATGTACAGGTCATTAGTGATAGAGAGTGCAGAGATAAAGAAACACGTTCAGGAGTTTCTCGATAAAGGAATCATAAGGCCAAGTTCCTCTCCATTTGTATCTCCTATTATGTTAGTTCCAAAGAAAAATGATACATGGAGAATGTGTATTGACTTTCAAACACTGAACAAGATCACAATAAATAACCGATATCCTCTTCCTAGAATTGATGATTTATTGGATCAATTGAAAATTGTTGTCTATTTCACTAAGTTAGATTTGAGAAGTCGTTACCATCAAATTAGTATTTCATAAAATTATGTGTGGAAAACTACTTTCAAGACAAAACAAGGGTTGTTTGAATGGTTAGTTATGCCATTTGGATTATGCAATGAACCTGCGACATTTATGAGGGTAATGAATGATGTATTCATGCCTTTTATAGATGATTTTTTCATTTTCTAATTAGATGATATTTTGGTCTTTAGTCAAACATGGGAAGATCATGTGATGCATGTTGAGAAAGTATTTGAACTTTTGAAATGAAGAAGTTATATGTAAAGACGTCTAAATGTGAATCTGGAAAAACATCTCTAGTGTACCTGGGTTATATTGTAGGGAATGGTCAGTTGAAGATAGATCCCTCAAAGGTGGAAGTCATCATGAATCGGTCCAATAAAAACACTGCCAAAGAAGTCAAGAGCTTCTTAGGGGTAGTACAGTACTTGAGGAAATTCATTGCTAATTTCTCTTTGATAGCAAATCCTTTGCATGCATTAACAAGTGTGAAACAAGTCTTTCAGTGGGGAGTCAACCTTTGCATGCATTAACAAGTGTGAAACAAGTCTTTCAGTGGGGAGTCAAACTGCATAAAGCCTTCGAGACATTGAAAGAGAAAATAAGTATTGAACCAGTGTTGGCTCTGTCGGATCTACAACAACCATTTGAAATACAAACCGATGCAAGCAGATATTGCCTGGGAGTAGTCTTGATGCAACAAGGTAAACCTATTTGTTACCATTCTGAAACTTTTACTCAAGAAGTGATTAACTATCCAACATATTATAAGGAATTGTATGCTTTGGTACAAAGTGTGAAAAAATAGAAGCATTACTTAATGGGAAAGGAAACAATAGTTCACACATACCATCAACCATTATAGTATTTGTAATCATAAACCAAGCTACAACAGTCACAACATTTCAAGTGGATGGGTTTCTTACAATAATTTTATTTGGTAATTAAGTATAAGAAGGGCATTCATAACAAGGTTGCATATATGTTATCAAGGCCAATAGTCAATGCATCTACAATACTAAAGCATGATTCTTTAGCTCATGAAAGTTTTGTTGAACAATATGCCAGAGATAATGATTTTAAAGATGTATATGAATCATGGAAATCTACATGAAGAATTGGATTATCATGTGCATGATTATTTATTATATCATCTTGGAAATCTTTGTATACCCAAGGATGACAGAGAAAAACTAATCATAGAAGCCCATACATCTCTTATTTTTGGTCACTTCAGGGTAGGAAAGAAAGTAGCACGGTTGAAAAGATATTGTTATTGACCTCGAATGAATGAAATTTTTTCCAAGTATGTAAAAGGGTGTGTTTTTTGTGCTACAAGTAAGCTCAACAACAAAAAGGTGGGGTTATATATGCCACTTCCAATACCTTCTCAACCATGGGAAAGTGTGTCCATGGATTTTGTAGGGGGTTTACCGATGTCCAAAACAAGTCATGATTACTTGTATGTCATGGTGGATAGGTTCAATAATATGTGTATCTTAATGCCTTGTAATAATAAAGTCACATATGAACAAACAACACAATGGTTCTTTAATAATGTTGGGGTTCATTTTGGGTTTCCTACATCTATTGTATATGATCAAGACTCTCGATTCTTAGGGAAATTTTGGCCTAGTTTGTGGGAGTTAATGGAAACTAAATTAAAAAAGAGCACTGGATTTCATCCACAGACAGATGGACAAACATAGGTGGTGAACAAGACAGTGGTACATTTTCTTCGAGGGTATTGTAGTAAACACCCTAAGTTTTGGGATGAATAGTTGCACTATGTACAACATGTCTGTAATTGTGTTGCACATTCTTCTACTCAAAGGTCTCCTTTTGGAACGTGTTTGGGATACTTTCCTAAATCACATATGGATTTTTCTTTCAGAGAATCAAGTAAAGTGGATGGACAATATGATGTCGACAAAGATAAGAGGTTCATTCAAAGGATCCAATAGGTACATCAGGAAATACATGAACAATTGGAGAAGAGTCAAACCAAGTACAAGGTGAGGCATGACAAGCATCGGGTTGATCATTAGTTCCAAGTTGGTGATCAAGTATGGCTACATATCAGCAAGGACATAATGAAGGGTGAAAGAAAAAAGCTCAAACTAATCTGGTATGGTCCATTTGATATTTTGGAGAAGATTGGTATTAACACCTTTCGTTTAGATCTTCCATATTATATGCAAATGTATTCAGTGGTGAATGTTGAGAATTATGAGCCTCCTATGATTATGGATAAAGATGAAAGTGTCCAGGTTCCAATAGTTGATAATTTTTCTCATGAGTACTTAGATGAACTGCAGGAAGATGTTATCCTTGACAAAAGGATAAGAACTTCACAATGGGGTGATGTGGATTATCTTTGAGTTGGTATTAAAGGGGTAAAACTAAGTAAAACAATATGGATCGAGATCGGGAAAGTGAGGGAGATTTATCCTCACTTATTTGCTGAGTAATCCAGACTTTTGGTGGTCCAAAAGGATTCTAGTGGGGAGGAATGATATAGGTGGATATAGGAATGCTAAAAAATTGATCATCTCAAATGAAAATGAAAATGACTCCATTGCGTAGAACTCGATGAGATATTTCTAACACAGTTTGAGGAGCCTCAAACAAATGTTGTATGGATAAGTTATGATGTTATGAAGATTTTGACAAATAGGGAAAAATTCAAACAATGAAGGACATGTGGCATCACTGCAAGGATGACACATGGTAGTACAACGCTGATGTGGAAGGTGACAGGTGGCATCATACATATGACGTGGCAACTAATACAAGAAGATGACTGTGAAAAAAGTGGACCAATTAGAAGGTGACACATGGCACCTTCTGATTGGCCAATATTGGTGAAGGGGCATAAAAAAATGGTTGGCTTGGAAGGGAATTGGACCCTTAACCTTCGGTTCATCAGTTCAATGAATAACCACTATGGCATGTGGGTTAATTAATTGACATATGGCATATTATCCATTTAAAGTTTGTTGGTTATAACAAATAAACCAAAAATGGAGGTCCACGGGGATTGAACTTATGACCTCTGCGGGAATATTGCAACATTTTAACCATATGATCCGACCGTTGTGCCAAAAGTACGACTTGTTTAAATCTACGTGAATCTTTGTATTTATGTTTAAATAGATGCCCATGCAAGCGTATAGGGGATCGGGTGGGGTTTGATCCCCCAACCTCCCCTATTTAAACAAGGAGCTTGACCATTGCACCATACAATAGATTTTTGTGCTAAAGAGGAGAGAAGGTATATTGAAACGCATGCCAAGAGGTGCTATTGGTTTGATCTTGTATCGTTTTTCATGCCATAGAGCTCTTTGAGAGAAGTATAGGGTGTTTACAGTCAAAAGTTTCACTTTTCCGAGACGAAGTTGATTTTGACACTCATATTTGAGTTTGAGCAACATATAAGAAGGTCATTGTAGAAATATAAGTTGGAGCCATTATTGTATCAAACATTTGAGCATTAATAGAGCAGTCTCTCATTTGGAAGTGGACCCAGAGACATAGCCCAAGATGGGTGAACTCTATTATCAACTTGTGTAATGTGCCTTACATAGCCCAAGATGGGTGAACTCTATTATCAACTTGTGTAATGTGCCTTGTTCTTTTTGTTTCTATTTCACTCAATTTATCGCAAGTTATTTATCATTAATGAGGTTTTGGATAAGTAAGTGAATTCATATGTTTATTTGCAAATAGTAAGACGAACTTAATTTTTCGAATCAAGTTATGTTAATGTATGCTTAGGAAACAATTTAACATCTAAGGATTTTCGAATCATATAGTATTATGATGTTGATGCATTTATGTTATCTTCATTTCTTTTAATTACAATAATTAGTGCCATGGGTTGTAGGCATTATAAATCTGTATGAATGGAATGATTGTTGCTCTTTTAGTTTCACAATTTGAATATATTGTAAAAAATATTTATCTTTATCTACTTCCTTCATTTCACTATAAATGGTATCAATCCCAATTTCCTTCCAACAAGTTGTATGAAAATATGCAAATTAGAACATAAGACTATGTCAACTAGAGCTAGAGTATTTTCCATTGGAAACCCATAATTGATCATTTATAACTACAACATGACATAAGGACTTTTGGTACTTTATTTTTAGTATACTAGACCTCTATAATTTTGCACATATAGTGACAACACCTCATATGTTTGCATGATCCATGTACGATAATTAAAGTGATCCATGGAGTTTAGTATTCTATTGCTATAATTCTATTGTCCAACACCTTTTGGTTCCATTTCCAGGGAGGGTGGTAAACATTGCATTAGGATAATCTCTCTAAGAAAAGGTACATTGTAGAAGTGTTTCTGAAGATATAGTTTACATTTTGGTTTTATAAGTACTTCTATGTAGTGTTTTTATCTCTTTAGAATGATAATTAGGTTGCATGCATTAACATAGGGATAATTTAGGATGCTTCCCACCAAGAAATTATGTTCTTAGTGTAGGCTAAATAGAGACTAGTGGCTAAGAAGAACAAGAAGAAGAATTTGAAAACTATTTAAAGCAACCCATTGCATAAGATCTAGTAGACATCCAACATATTATTGAATAATTTAGTAGAAGACTTGAGAAAGGAGAGAAATTTACTATAAGAATATTTACAAATCTTCTTTATTTGAAAATAAAATTTGAATCTAGAGAGGGATAACCATCCCCGTTAATCATGGAAAAAGAAAGGGAAGATCACCTTAATGTTTTCCAATTTCCAACTAAATTAACAAAAGAAGAAACATAGATGAAAAGATAAATCCTTTTGTTCTTCTTCACTTTCATGGGTTGACTAATGAAAATCCTAAGTTAGATGGAAGCAACATTAAAACTTAAAATCAAATAAATCAATCTTTTTATTAATAAGTCTGCAGAGTATTACATATTCTTCCTTTCAAAATAAGAATAGAGTATAAAGAGAAATAATCATTCCTCAATATTATGGAAAAAGAAAAAGAAAAGAAAGATCAGCTTAATGTTTTTCAATTTCAATTGAAGTAACAAAAGGAAATAAGAATAGAGTATAAAGTTCTTCCTTTCAAAATAAAAATAGAGTATAAAGAGAAATAATCATTCCTCAATATTATGGAAAAAGAAAAAAAAAAGAAAAATCAGCTTAATGTTTTTCAATTTCAATTGAAGTAACAAAAGAAAATAAGAATAGAGTATAAAGAGGAATAATCATTCCTCAATGTTATGGAAAAAGAAACGAAAGATCAGCTTAATGTTTTTCAATTTCAATTAAAATAACAAAAAGAAAAAACACAGATGATTTTAGATGAACATTTGATGATTTTAGATGATCCTAATACATTTTTTTTTTAAATTTTAAATTCTATATAAAACAAATGAGTAGAAGTTGAGACTCTTCTCATCCACACTATAGAAAGCAACAATAAAATGATTTATGAGTTTGGATGGAAACAACATTAGAAATTTGGGATCAAATAAAACAATATTTCATTAATAAGTCTAGAGATTAATACAAAGCCCGAGACATTAGGGATGAGATATTCAAAAGGACAAAATGAATCATTAGAATATTATGAAGAGAGGTTTCATCTTAGTTATAAAACGGGTTACACTTGAAGATGAAGTCTGTGCACATTCCAGGAGTCTACTTTTTAACAAAGCATATTTTTAACAAAGCATAAGGAGTCTACTTTGTCTATATTTTTTAACAAAGCATACTAATGCCGGACAGATATGAAAGTACTGGGCAGTTTTCAACAATGTACTTAACACTAAAAGATCATATCACAGATTTCATATGCACCGACTCTGGGCAGTTTGCAACAATTGACTGAACACTTAAAGATCATATCACAGATTTCACATGCACCTACTTTGGGCAGTTTTTAACAATTGACTGAATAGTTAAAGATCATATCACAGATTTCATATGCACCTACTTTGGAATGTTCTAGGCATCTAAACAAAATTGAACCATTTAGATCCGCCTCAGGGGTAGTTAAATGGCGATTCAAATTAAGATTGAAAGCTGGAGAAAGTCAAAGTAGTAGAAGGGCTCTCCATAACTCTAGAAAATGCAACATACAATTACCAAAAACAAATCAGACAGCTTGTGGACAATTCAAACATGGGCACATTTTTAACTGAAAGTACCAAAAGCAAAGGGGACAGATATGAAAGTACTGGGAAGTTTTCAACAATTGACTGGACGCTTAAAATCATGTCACAGATTTCATATGAACCTAGCCATTCGAACGTTCTCACATGCATCTACTTTGGGAAGTTTTCAACTATTGGCTGAACACTTAAAATCATATCACAGATTTCATATGCACCTACTTTGGAACGTTCTCATATGCACCTACTTTGGAATGTTGTAGGCAGCTAAACAAAATTGAACCATTTAGGTCCACCTCCGGGGTGGTTAAATGACGATTCAAATTAAGATTGAACTCTGGGGAAAGGCAAAGTAGTGGAAGGGATCTCTATAGCTCTTATGTTGTTGTTATTCCTTATTATAGCTCTTATGTTGCTGTGATTCCTTATTTTAAAGTTTATGTTTATGTTCAGTTCAGTTTTTGTGAGTCCTTTGATTTAGTTTTAGATAATTCAAGTTCATTGATTCGTCTATGAAATGTTAGAGATTCTTTATAAACAAAAATCATAGAACATAATTAGGAACTTAACAGTAATAAGTAGTTAAGTTTCAAACATATTTTGAATTTATTATTGAGCATACTTATTTCTTGAAGCAATGAGAGGTTGTTGGATCCCACTGGAGTTTTATTGAGTTTCTTGAGCACGTGTTCTTTACTTTCTCAATATCTTTTGACTAAAGGTTTGTGGTTTTAGTTTAGTCATAACCCTTCAAGGATTTCAGCTAATAGCATCATGTTCAATTGAATATCTGTTTCCTTTCAAGTAAGAATTGGTATCATTGTGAATTACTTTTATTGATAATTAGATTGTCTTAGCTCAGCTTATTTGTTCATCAAAATTGTTGTATTATTTTGGGCTTTCTATGTTGATCCTAAAGTCAGTTTGGCGAATTAGTTTACCATAATTTTCATGAGTACCTTACTATTCAGCATTCTATTGTCTAATATGAATTACAATCTACAGTTTAGAGAATGAATGCACTACTTTTTTCATTCCAAATTGTTAGGTTCCTTGTAGCTTAGGAATCCCATGGTAGGATTTATGATTTCTTTTATTATTGTTATGCAATAGAAGCAAAACATAGCATAAAATAGAGCATAAACAAGCAAGATCAAACAAGCATTATATCAAGCATAATAATCCCACAATTGACACAATGATTTATGTGGAAACCCAATGAGGAAAAAAACCACTGACAATGATAGTGGGCATTCTTATTATTCAAGGGAGAATTACAATAGCCAATGATAGTGGGCATTCTTATTATTCAAGGGAGAATTACAATAGCCAATGACAGGCATACAATCATCCTCTCCTCACACACACCCTCTGCTCTCTACACAACTTGCTCTCACACTCTTCCCACATTGCACTCTTCCCTCTATGGGTATGCTCATATATATAGCATCTATCACTCAGTTACACAAACACATCATGAATAGATAACATACTTACACTAAAAATTCATAAATAGATTGCATGCATGCATGTGCATGTGACGGTATGAGGAAATTCTTTGATATGTTTCCAACAATTATATTTTTCATAAACATTTTCATTATATTTTTCATATACATTTATCGTAAAATTGGTAGGATTTATGATCTCCTTCATTATTTTTTCATATACATTTTCATTTCGTATACATTTACACATTTATAATATAGTTTGTAGTTTTGCAGGGCTATCCAGATCGAGACTACTTCTTGACTCACTCTCTGACTAATAAGAGTGATTCATATAGTTTTGGTGTGGGACATGATGGAACCCGTTTCAAATGGAAAGAACATTGTGAGAGAGGGGTACATGTTGTAATCGATATGATTTTCATCCAATTTTCCTTTTCCAACTTGAACCCAATGGTTCAGAGCTCCAACTATGCATGCACACCCATTCAATTTTCCTTTTCCAACCCGAACCCAATGGTTCAGAGCTCCAACTATGCATGCACACCCATTACCTCTCATAGACTCGAGAATTGGCCAATGGGATAGATATCGAGGTCTCATAAAGCTCAAATTAGAGTTAGCAACGAGGATTTCGGAAGAGAATAGAATTGACCC
Source organism: Picea abies (assembly GCA_900067695.1). Lineage (NCBI taxonomy): Eukaryota > Viridiplantae > Streptophyta > Pinopsida > Pinales > Pinaceae > Picea > Picea abies. The sequence goes on from CBVK0102136728.1 coordinate 12,705, forward strand.
TTTCTTATGAACCTTTCTAATTTCGTTGTGTTAACCAGTAACTGGAGTTGGTGCCGAGTCCCATTAAGTATGGTGAAGGAAGTAATTAGAAAGTCTATTGAACAACCAACCAACGAAATAATTAACCATGATCTAAATTTTAATAGCGGAACAAATATTCAAACACCTGCGAAGTGCACACAATCGAACCAAACCAAGAACAATATTCAAACCCTCTTCAAATTCATGTAGAGAAAGAATTCAAAATTAAGAATAGCTTGGTTAGGCAAGTTATCCCAACAAAGGTCTGTGTCTTTCTTCCTATCTGCCAACCTATATAAAAGCCATCAACTATATGTGTGGATCTGTCATCGATTAGAAAGATCGTATTTCTGTTCCGGTTGTAGATATTGAGAAAAGGCAATATAATAGGCTCAAGGAAATAACTGCAAACCAACAATCTTCTACAAACAAAAAAAGAGAGACTAATCTAATTGATTTGCTTTGTGATTACATTGAAGAGCTCCTCTATTTATAATAGGTTGAGATGAGACAGCATTGATGAAGGTAGATGGATAACTCACTCATAAAGTAATAAGACAAGGAGATGGATGATCAATTTACCCACTCTAGTGATAAGTCAAAGAAGCATATGGTGGTTGTCCATAAACATCCAAGAAGGATGACATGTCCTACCTATCCTAAGTAAACTTATACATCAACACCCCCCATAAGTGCAACTTAGGGAAGTAAAAAAACAAAAATATGGGTCCTGCTACTAGACCTACTAAGGTACCCAATACAAACTCTCATAAGTGGAGAAAAGGAGAAAACCCGTAGGAAAAAACTTCTCCCCTAAAAAGAGAGAAAATAACACAAAAGTGAAGGAATGATGTCTTAAGATAATCCCCTAGAGACAACTTCTTTCATGCCAAGCATCAATCGTAGTTGTAGAAAGTGAGGTGATGCCAAAGGTTTAGTGAAGATGTCAACAACTTGCGCTTCAGTAGGAAAATACTCCAGGTTGAGAAAACCATCCTGGATGAGTTGGCGAATGAAGTGCATGTGGATCTCAATGTGTTTGGTCCATT
>CBVK0102136743.1:0-17138 GCA_900067695.1 Picea abies
CTTCTCTCTAGAGAATGGGCATAGGCTTATGGATGAGGAAAAAGGGCAATAATAGGGAATTCTGGCTCAAAACTCGCAATGTGGTTGCAAATTCTTGGGGCAAGGGGGGATTATGAAATGGGCAGAGTTTCACTGCTTTCATGCTTCTTTTTGGAATGGGACCCAAACACCTTCTTTTATATGCCAAAAAGATAGTTATTTGGTTGGGTGACGGGCTATGGGCAGTCAATTGGTTAGGAAACTACCCAAAAGCTCGTATTCCCTTGCAAATTTTTATTTTTTGCAACTTTGTGGGTATACGTGGGTTGTAATGGTGCAACTAATGTACGTACGCAGACAGTAGTGATGCAACTAGCGTACATACGTGGGCAATAGTGGTGCAGGGCGCGTACATCTTCAAAAATTTGGTTTTTAAGAAGAGTTATTCAGTATTGGCTTGGCAAAAATAGTAAGTAAGATGGTATGCTGCTAGGTATGCATGTCTGGTGCAAATTAGGGTTATAACACTTTCGCTCCATGGTCTCTTCTATTAGCAAAACGGTTTAGTCGCCTCCCTCAAGATTTGTGAAAAAACTGGAGGAAATACCTAAAATCTTGATACACCCCACGAATTCGTGAAATCTAGCCCTTCGACTTGTTGAGAATGGACTTATTGAACATGTCATAGGGATCTGGTCCTCCCCGCGAGCCATGACCTTTTGGGTGGACAAAAATTGGAAAACCCTCATCAAGGGGGCAAATTTCGACTTTGTTTTGTGGAAAAGGGTTCTTTGTTTTTTTGTTTAAAGACAAATCTGATAGAGATCTCATCTTTTGTAGTGGTCCTTACTTCATGGGATCCCGAGGGATGTATCTCAACCAATGGACACCAGATTTTTTCCCCAAAAATTATATTCCTTCAGTGGTGCCAATTTGGGTTCGTCTCGCTTATCTCCCTTTGCATTGTTGGAATGATGACATAGATCGCAGTATAGGAAATACTCTAGGTAGCTACATTGAACGAGTCGAACCACGAGATGGAATGCAGGCGTGCGCTCGCATTTGTGTGGAAGTTGACCTTGAGAAGGGCCTACCCGATGCCATAAAAATCACTATGGATAACTGGACCTACATGCAACAAGTGGATTATGAGCAAATCCCTTTCAAGTGCAAGGTCTGCCATAAGTATGGTCATTTTGCAAAAAAAAACCCGGTGGTGGAATCTGAGCAATGGTAGCTCCCTAAGAAGAAAAGAGCGGCTAACAAGCAAGGTGGATCGCTCCAGCCATAAAAAGTCCCTGTAGCTCCTCCCTCTTCCGCCCCAGGCCCCTCATCTTCCCCGATCACGGTAGGGGTCGGCAAGCATGGACCGACATCCAGTAGCAACATGTACAAAGCCCTCTCCAACTTCGAAGATGCCTCTGGTGAAAATCAAGAAAACCCTAATGTGGAAGAGGAAACCCCCCACACAGGGGTTGAGATTCCAGTGAACTCTCCCCAATCTTAGATCCCTCCTTCTCCTCATGCAGATGAAGCAATTAACGTATGATCAGTTGCTAGACATAGAACTGGCATCCCTGTCATTTTTTAGGAAGGAAATAATAATGGATCTGGGGAAGATTCAGATAAAGAAACTGTGCAAAATATTCCCATCAAAAAGATGGGAAGAAGGACAAAAAAACATAAAAGAGAGGATGAAGCAAACAAAGAAAAAGATCTAGGAACACAGACCATGTTGGATAGTACATTCAAGAAAGAACCAAAGGGCTCGAGGGGACAGGGTGGATCCATTCCCTCCAAAGGAAAGAGTGGGGGGAATCCTGTAGTAGATGATGAAAATGGTCTCCTATAACTACAGAGGCTTGGGGNNNGTAGTAGATGATGAAAATGGTCTCCTATAACTACAGAGGCTTGGGGAGCAAAGAAAAGATGGAAACTATGCAACGACTAATCAAATATGAAAGACCTCGAGTACTTCTGATCCAGGAGACAAAGTTGAAGGACACCATTGTCCTTTAAGAAAGTACATACTTTTGGAAAAACGATAAAGGGGTAGTTGTTAGTGCCCGAGGAGCTTGTGGTGGTCTTTGCACTTTGTGGAACCCCAATTTCTTCCGGTTGGAGGAAAGTCATGCCACTCATCATTGGCTCTTAGTCAAGCTCACTCATTTTCCCATAGGTAAGTTTGTTCATTTGTTTAATGTTTATATGCCTAATAATTATCATGAAAAATTGGATTGTTTGAACTCCCTAATGGGGATTGAAGACTTGAACTATGGAGTTAACAATATTATAGCAGGAGATTTCAATACTACACTCCATCAAAAAGAAAAAAGAGGTGGTTCTATCATAAGGGATCTGTGTAGAGAAAGGATGGGAGATCTTGTTTCCTCCCTTGATTTATTTGACATTCAGTTGTCTAAGGGTAGATACACTTCGTTGAACAGAAGGGTCGGCCATTGCCATATTACAACCAGACTAGATCATTTCTTGTTCCATAGATCCTTTTTGTCAGATTACTTCACCCTTTCTTCTCTTATTTTGCCTTGGGGGGTCTCTAATCATCGCCCCATTGCTCTTCTCCTCTCTGAATCTTGGGATTTAGGCCCTATCCCCTTCTATTTTAACCCCCTTTTGGATCAATAACCCTTCCTTTTTTTCCTTGGTGTCTATTGGTTGAAGCCAATGGGTGTTGGGGTCTCTAGTCTTTATTTGGGAACATAAACTTCATGCCATGAAGAGGCCCCTCAAGGAATGGGCTAGACTCAAATTCAAATCCCCTAAGAGAGAGCTTCAATATTGTCAGAAGCATATGGAAGAAGTCAAATGTAAATTAGAGGAAGGCCACGTCTCTGCAAATCTGCTTCAACAAGAGCAGGTGGTCTTCCAAATATTTCTATCGACACTCAAAAAGGAGGAAAAGAGATGTGGCATCTTAAATCCCGCAATCTTTGGCTACAGGTCAGGGACATAAATATGTCCTTTTTCCACCATCAACCAAAATCTAGAATCTAGAAAAATAAGGTAAAAGAGATTAAATCAACAAAGGGGGAGCTCTAGAATCTAGAAAAATAAGGTAAAAGAGATTAAATCAACAAAGGGGGAGCTCATCTCCTCATTTGATGAAATTAAAAAAGTGGCTTTCAAGCATTTTGGCGACTTATATACTGAGATAGGACAAGTAGGTATGACTATCCGAGATTAGCTTTTATCTCACATTCCTTCTTTGATTGGCCCTAAAGAAAACTTTGTCTTAATTAGACTTGTATCAGAGGAAGAAATTTTTGAGGAAATTCACCAGGCAGAGCCAGATAAGGCGCCTAGGCAAGATGATTTCACTACTCAGATTTACAAAAGATGTTGTTCCATCATAAAAAATGATTTTATCTGAATGATACAATATGTCCATAAATCGACAAGAATTGGAGGTGCAACTAATTATGTCTTCCTTACCTTGATTCCGAAAGAGAAGAATGCTTCCTCCTTCTCTAGGTTTAGATTAATTTTTGTATGTAATGTCTCATATAAAATCATGGCAAAAATCATAACTAACAGGATCAAAAAGACTTTGCATAAGCTTATATCACCAAATCAAGGGGGATTGTTGCTTTCATCTACTCGGGGACCTTCCCAGAAAATTATTCTACAACAGGATCAAAAAGACTTTGCATAAGCTTATATCACCAAATCAAGGGGGATTTGTGGAGAAGATACAAATCTTGGATAATATCATATTGGTACAATGTAATACCCCTATTTCCCCCAGTTTGTAAATATAACTATAACTTGCCAAGAGACCATGGAAAACTAGATATGTGTGAATGTTGGATTTGATGAACAATTTTGTTATAAAAGGTCAGTGTATGTATTTTTTGTTATTAATAGAAAATGGATAAGTGTTGCATAATTGTTGAAAGGGGGGTTTGTCAAGATAGACCCTGATGTTATGAGAGAGATGGCAAGGGGAACCAAAAATGGTTGAGATGACCCCCCACCAAACTAGTACCTTACTAGATTTAATGGCTCAAACCCAGAACAATCCTCTGACCCAAAAATGAATTACCAGTCAGACGGATAGCTGGAAGAGTCCTCCACAAGAGTTAATGAGGAGATGGGGTAGAGTACCCATCTACAAGACTTCCATACCTAACCACGAGCTAGGGATTGGGTCCACACAACCTTGCTGAGGAAGGCAAGAAAAGTGGTAATTCGTGGGCAGAGGTAGATCTACGCGAGGAAGTAGAGTCGAAAAAGACTAATCTCGAGAAGAGAAAGGAGTGTTTGTAGCTCTCTGGTTCGAGGAAGAACTAGGAAATAAGCTCGTTCTGGGCGCAATCAGTTGTTGGCAAGGTTGTTGTTCCAAGATGATAAATAGGGCTAATGAGTGACTGTGGAAGTACTCGGGCATACCTCCTCGCTTGGTACAAAGAAAACCGGTTGCCAAGATCCTATGGGAGGAGGAGAGTAACTTTCGTCCCTGACTGTCGCTGAGCAAGAAGAAAGAGTCTCTCTTAGAGCATCATGGTCTAGCTCGAGGGTGCCCAACGATAAATCCATTCTAGAGTGGTTGTGCCTATGGTTGGGTGGAAACAAGCACCCCTTTCAGCAATCGCTTCACAAATTCTATTTTTCTGACAAGTATTTTCATACTTTGTGTATTGAAATGGAAATGATGATTGAATATATTTATATGTCTATACTTTGTGTATTGAAATGGAAATGATGATTGAATATATTTATATGTCTGTGACTAAGTTCTGTATTGAACGATTAAGGTAGAAATATGTATTGTCTCTCTATGAGCCCATGCTTTCGAATGGTCTTATGTTTGCCTCGGGTTAGCATCTAGAGAGCTATGGGATGTAAGTTTGCAAGAGTGTCGGGGAAGGATTCATTGGAATGCTTAAGTCCCGTCGACCCCTAGAGTCTACCTTCGCGGGAATACTAAGTTCAAACTCTATGGAAGGAGGTTGCCTTCTTCAAATCTTTCACTCGTGTGACCAAGGGCTCATGCCTATGTCCTTAACCAACTCACAGCTAAGAGATTAGCGCGTAGCCCACAAGAGTTTTCGAAGGACCCATGTGACCAAAGTCTAGGAACCCTGCGCTAGGCCCGAAAGGAGCTAACCTTTCTGGCTTTGGAACTCCGGGAGTTTGGAGCTCTCGAGTGTTTCAACCTTACCATTTTTGAACAAGCCAAAGGCAAATGATTGTTAGGGTTACAGACAAGGTTGACCAATGCCTGGCGATTTCCCTAACTGTGGAAGATAGACTTGCCCCACCGTTAAACCTTGATCCATTCAGCTATCGCGAGGTAACGCGAGCCGCATATCCAAGGGTATTCAAGAGTCCCCTTGGTTGTTGGATCTACACCGAGGTAACTTTGACGAAGTCCTACTTTGGGAGAACATAGAGGTTATAGCACCAAAATCCCCGAATTTTGGAGTTATGAAGTGATGAGAGTTGTGGATTGGGGAGTTCGTTAAGAACCCCTCTTAATCGTTCGATCATCCAGTGGAGGGGCCTGCGTATGACACTTTGGCGAAGACCTGCTTCAGGAGAGCGGAGCGACCATAATATCGAAACCTCTGAAGGGCGAAGTGGCGAAGTGACGAGGACTGTAGATCCAAGAACCCTTTGGGATCTCCTCTCACCGTTAGATCTAGACCATGGTTAGCCAGACACTGACCACTCCGAGAGCAAGGAGGAAGTCACACCACGGATCCCCTAAACGTTGAAGTTACGAAGTAACGGAGGCCATAGATCTAGTGGTATATGTGGACACACCTTGACCATGAGATCGAAGGGCTTGGAAGGCCATCAGTCTGGAGTGACGTGGCACAGTGACATCATCCAAGGTGACGTGCCACATGTCACCTAGATTCGTATGTTTCACAGACCCTATGTACCCATTAGGACATGACACGTGTCATCTCGACCTTGCCACGTGTCACCCCTGGCACCTTCTTACTTGCTCCATTTGGTGGGTGGAGTACTCGAGACCCACCTGTCCTCACCTTCGTGTCTAGTACGTCACCATGTACGAGGATGCACCCTTTGGGAGTCCGGGACTTCGAGACTCTGGAGGTTTGGGGTGCACTGTCATGGGTAAGTTTAAAGGCACGAAGGTCAGAGCCACGTGGCAAGATTTCAGGCTCATTCGGGAGTTTGGGAATTTGGGACTCCGGAGGACATGCGTGCAAAAAGGAAAAGGGACGTTAAGCGCCGAAGCGTTGAACGTCGAATTCCCCTTTAACCTGTGTGTTAGAGGAGGATCAAGTCCAACCGTTGGATTGGACGATGGATAGACCTTCCCTGTGGGAGGTAGGAATCTAGAGATGGTACGGACGAGATGGACCCACGTGGGTGCCATGTGGCACTCAACTAATAATGCCCAAAGAACTTCGGGAGGCCATAACTTGCAAACTAGAGGTCGGATTAGAGCCCGGTAGTAGTCGTTAGAAAGCTATGGGGGAGTAGAAGAGGATGAAGACCTTGGGCAGGGGAATCGAGATGATTAGAGTAAGAAAAATTTTGATGCTCCACCCCTAGAAAGGGTACGTATGGGTAGGGTGTATTACATACAAGAAGCAATACACGCCAGTAATGTTGGGGGAGAAAAAAGAATGATTATGAAGATAGACATGGAAAATGCATTCAACAAAGTTCGTCATAGTTTTTTTTTTAAGTTATTTACGAGTTTGAATTTGGGTCAAAATTCATCAAATGGATAACAACTTTTGTCAGTATCCCTTGGATTTCCCCTTTACTAAATGGCGCACCACGACCTTTTTCAAAGCCTTCAGAAGCCTACTCTTAGGATGTCCTCTCTCTCCTCTTGTGTATATCCTGACGGAAGAGGCTCTCAGTTGAAGCACATGTTTGGGAACATTCCAAGGCTTAGAATTGTCAGAGGTGTTAAGAATATCAATCACTCCCAATTTGTAGATGATACTTTGCTCCTAGGAGGGGCTTCCACTATCATTGCCTCTTCCGATCTCACTGAATTTGGGTCAAAATTCATCAAATGGATAACAACTTTTGTCAGTATCCCTTGGATTTCCCCTTTACTAAATGGCGCACCACGACCTTTTTCAAAGCCTTCAGAAGCCTACTCTTAGGATGTCCTCTCTCTCCTCTTGTGTATATCCTGACGGAAGAGGCTCTCAGTTGAAGCACATGTTTGGGAACATTCCAAGGCTTAGAATTGTCAGAGGTGTTAAGAATATCAATCACTCCCAATTTGTAGATGATACTTTGCTCCTAGGAGGGGCTTCCACTATCATTGCAACGCGGTTTATACTACTACTTGATCCGTTTATAGAAGCTTCGGAGGGGGTTGTTGAAAAGGGAGAAAATCCATCTTTATGCATGGAATGTCATGCTAGACCTCTCTCAGCAATTTCCATGATCTTTCAGTTTATGTTTGCGACGAATTGGCAGTCCTTTAAATATTTAGGAATGCCTATATGTCTCCAATCTCTTCCTTCAGAATCTTGACATCTCATCATCTCCAAAATCAAAGAGAAATTCAGGCAATGGGGGCATAGTGGCTTAATCCAATTGGTCATCTTGTTTTTCTCAAGTCAATCCTCTTAGCCTTACCAACATTCCAATTCTCTTCCTTATTAGCCTCGGTAGGAATAAAAAATGCTTTGGCTTAAGAGTTAACGAAATTTCTTTGGCAAGTGAGCAAGACAAATAATAAGTGTTTCCATCTCATCAATTGAAATATTATGCATGCCCCAAAGGCACATGGGGGCTTAGGCATAAAGGATACGATGTTGATGAATATTTCCCTTGGAGCTAAGCTGGTGTGGAGGTTGATCATGAGCATAAATCAACGGTGGAAAAAAACACTCATATTTAAATATCTTTTAAGAGACGGACTTTGTAGCCTTGATAACATCCCATTGACTCGGGATGGTTCTCAGATTTGGAAATTACTTTAAACTTCCTTACCTCTAATTCAAAGTCTCTTAATTGTGATTCTTAGAAACCGTAGAAACATTTATCTATGGCAAGATAACATCAAGGGGAAAACCTCTCTAATTCAAGACCCTCCCTCCTCCCTCTCGTGGATTGGCTGAAGGACCAGCAAAAACATACCCTCTTTGATATCTCTTCTTGGTGCATAAATTTTGTCTCTTGGACAGGTTAGGATTTGGGTGACATTCTTGCGCAACTGAAGGATAATGCATGTTATCCCCTAGCATAGGGATAACTAAGGAGATTATGTCTCGAGGCCCACATGTCATAGACATGGAGTACCGAGAGCCAGATCGACTTGAGCATGGCCCTGGAGGGCCCATCCTTTTCTTCTTCAACACCTCCACTTTGTCAACAGCAGCAACATCCATCACATCGGTCTAGTCTTGCAGCAGAAATGGGTCTTGCTCCATGAGGTAATGAGTTCGGGTATCATGGTATGTGTCACTATGATTCTCAAAACTTTTGAATATCTGCATTTAATTTTTTTTGCTTCTAACGTGTGCTTGGACCTTATGCCTTTCCACTTGACCACACCTGGGGGGAATGACAGGATGCTCTAGTAAGTTGGTTCCCATAGGGTTTGAGTTTCCACTGGGGGGATTCATGAAAGGTCATCGTTTGTTCCCACCATACTTACCACTTTCCATCTTTTTCGCGCTCGTCCATCCCATTACACTGGTCTGGGCATTGGGTTGGCTAAATATTTAAGGGTTGTACCTTACCTTATGGGAAGAAGGGGATAAATGCCCAGAGGGTAAAAGTAGCTGGAAAAAGATAAAATCCAAAAGAAAGAAACCTTGAGATGCTTCACCCAGGGATCCCCAAGAAAGCAATAAAAAGCTTCTGAACAAGAAACAAAGGGACCCATAAAAAATAAATAAATCAAGACCTAGTTGGAGGATAGGGGGTCTCATCATGAGCCACCCTATTAGGTCCATGGGCATGTAACGGTATGACACTACCAACAGCTGGTCACTACGCCAGGGTAGTGGCTCTTGGTGGCATAGCCAAGAGAAAGGGGGTCTCATCACGAGCCAACTTTCTCATTCCTGTGAAATGCTTGTGGGTGACATTGCCACCATTGGTCAACGCACCAAGGCAGTGTCCTCCAATTGGTCTCTTGAAAGAAAAAGCAATAAGAACAAAAGACAAAAGGCATGAATGGGTTTGGAAACATTTGCATCCATGACAAGGTGCAACTCACCCTCTTCAGAGGCACCCACAGGTAAGCCATACATTTCCCTGCTATCACTACACCCATTGCCCAGGCATCCCTTACCACCTCATCCACTCACATGGCCTGGATTTGACTTCTCCTGGGAACATCCCACATCCAATGAGCATTAGCCCAATAGGATGTCTTGGCGTCCCCTCCAAACTTGGCTTGCAGAATAGCATAACGTCTTTGAGCACTTGTCTGGGTAAAGGGGGTTTCATGCACATGTTTAAATAACTTGATGATTAGATGTGATTGACGTTGATATGATCCCTGTGACTTATGAGCCCATGGAGGGCGTATTTGATGATGTTGTAGAGCCACACCCGATGGACAAATACATATGGGGAGATGACTAGTTCAAACCTCCATAGAGCTAAGAGCCCACCAGACAGATGTTGAGACCCCAGCCAGGGGCAGAGAGAGATCAGAGGATTACACAGAGAGAGTGGAGGACGTTTCACCAGGGGCAACCTGGCGAGCCTGGACTGAGGGGGGTTGTGTCCTTTACACCATGATGTAGGCCTTGGAAGGCCCATGATGTCACCCAAGTCACCCATGATGTCACCCAACGTTTTGGAGGTAGTTGTGTGCCAAGTGGCACGTGTGGCGGGATCCTGAAGCCCAAAGAGGCCTAACGTTTTGCTCCAGGAGGCCAATGTTTCCCAAAAAGGGCCTAACGTCACCCTAAAAGGGCATAACATCACCTTTACAGCTTGTTTTAGGATTTAATTATGACATTTAATGTAAAAACTGGATATTGTGTGTAATAGGACATGTCGGCCTTTTTTGACCTAATTTTGGTCATCACTATTGTATAAATAAGGGTTTAAACCCTTGTATTTTTCATCATCTTTCACTCACACAAGTGAGGTCTGAAATTTGCCCCCTCCTTAGGGTTTATTGGCTGAAATTTTATATGCACTTCTTGGAGGAGGCTTAATTTGGTGTTTCTTGGCATTTTTCTTGGTGGAAATTCTTCAACTAGGCTTATTGCTAGATTATTTTTGGTGGATGTAAGTGAATTTCTGCAATCCTTCTTTGCTTTGAATGGTTATGGTACATTTACTTTTCATTTATTCCAAGATTATGAAATTGCTAGTTTAAAACCCTAGGAGAACAAGCACATGTTATTGTCCTTGTCTTAACAATTTTCCACCTACTAGATTGTGCTAGAAACCCTACCTTTGAAGCATTGTACTAGAGCCCTACCATTGCAGCACTCTAGTGTCATTTGCTTCATGAAGCCATTAATTGTTTCAAGCTTGAGCTAAAGAAGAAGGAAAACTGCTAGGACCTAGGGTTACCTACTTCCTAGTAATCGTTTTCTTTCTAAGGCTTGTTGATTGGGGCCTTGGGTTACCAACACCTCAATCATCACCCTTCTTGGTCCTTAGCTCTTACATTATCATTTGTTTCCTTCAAGTTTTGTTCTTGCAAGTGACTCCATTAGCCCTAAAAGGCACTGATTTAGACCTTAAATTTGTTTGATTGATGAAACCAACCCTCAAATCTTTTACCTCAAACAACCTACTAACATTTTCTAATCCTAGAATAACTTAACCTACTAACAATATTGTTGTAGTTGCCAAAGTAAGCTACAACCATTAATTACAGCATTAAAAGCTTCTAAAAGCAGTTGAAAAGGCCGATTTAATCATTGTTTTGTTTGCTTCCAACAAATGCTAGTATTATGATTTCAATGGTTAATGATTTTTCGTCATTTTTGAAGCTATTGCGAGGCATTTAAAGTGAAGTATTGCTTTACAAATATTGTTGTTATAATTTTCTGTTTACTTCATTATTATTATCCAATTGCTTTTATTGAGAAAGTCTATGGTTTTATGAAGTGCTAGCCAGCAAGTGTACTTGCAAATATATATAGTTTCTTGTTGTTTTGTTTCGGGCAGGTACACTTTGACATATTATCTTTCATTGGTTATAAAACCAGACTTTATGATCGGTGGTGACTTGTGAGAGGGGATCTTTATCTAGCCACTTTGAATTTGACTTCTCAAACCCCTAGGTCATCGGGGACGTCTCCCCTGGGCCTACCACCCTAAATAGAAAGAGACATCTTATTGAGGTGATAGTGATAGGATAGTCTCCAGTGACGCCAATTTGCTCTCCTTTAACCTTTCCTTTGATCAAAGTACAAATTGCACGATAACAATGCCCATGCCTTACTTCTTAATATTCAAGGAGAAACCCATTGTCATGTGGAAGAGACCGATAAAAGAGGGTTGGGATATCAGGGATATTATGTGCACAAAGGTTATTATGCTCTTTTACACCGGAAGCGTTGCCACCTAAATAAAAAAATTGGACCGATATATGGCATCTGGAATGTCTTCTGAAGATAAACATATTTTGCTAGACCCTTTCCCATGGGAAGGTCCTTACAGGGGACAACCCATGCAAGAGAGGATTTTACGGTCCTACCATGTGCGTTCTATGTTGCTCTGACTGTGATTTTTTTTCTCATTTTCTTTTGGAATGTGATTTTTCTAGGGCTATTTGGCAACCCACTCTACATGAACTTAGCCATAGAGTTAGTTGGTCGATTTCTGTAATGTATCTATTGGAAAGATGGAAATTTTATTATCAAGGCTCCTTCCTTCATAAGCCCATCTTCAAAAGGTTGTGGCTGGATCTTCCAAAGTTAATTTGTTGGTAGATATGGCTTGAAAGAAATAGAGCAATCTTTAAAGGGGAATCTTCTCACTCATGCTTGGTTGTTGGCAAAGCCATTGCTCGGTTATATGAATTCTTCAACTCCTGCCAACTCAATCTCTCCCTCCCTCAATCTTTGAATAAACAAGAGGAAGTATGCTTCAATAAACTACAACTACAAATCTCTATTCAATCTTCATTTCGACCCATATTACATTGGCAACTTCAATATTTTCCTTCCGATTTTAGGCATTGGCTACACTTCCAAACAACCTTCAGTTTGTGTTTTGATGGAGCCTAAAAAAGAAACCCCGAGGTGGCAGGAGCATGAAGTTTGTTATTCAACCCTTGAGGAACAACGGAGTCTAGCTTCTCTTGGAGCTTAGGACAAGATTCTAACAATTAAGCGAAGGCTTATGCCTTGTTGTAAGGGGTTCAAGTAGCAAGGGGCCATTAGGTTCAATAGCTCAATATGCTAGGAGACTCAAAAAACACAATTCAGTACTTCATACTAGGAACTTCTCCAAAAGGTGCTCATTTGTGTTCCATTGTAAGAAGGGTCAGAGATGCACTGAAAAACATTCCTCAAACAATATTTTTCTAGATATTCCGAGAAAATAATGGGCTAGTTGATCACTATGCAAATGTTGCAATTGCCTTGCAAAAAGGGGTTCTACGAATTAATGGGGTTCTCTATTTTAAGACAATCCATTAATGATGTATTTCAAGTACAAATTAGTTAGATGCATTTGTGAGGCAATCTCGTGCAAGCATGTTGTCATCACAAAGGCACGCCCCACATTAGGATTCGAAAATGAGGCTTCAAGATGCAAGGTCATTCCTTCTTCTGGCAACTAATGCAATGCTTCTCCTCTTTAATTCTCGACATATATTATAGATTATACTTGGTGCGACATTGTGTGGGTGAATCTGGCAAAGATATAATGATGTACTCAATAGTAGTAAGGATAGGCAGCTCTTGAGAGCCTCCAACTTTTTTGGCATGGTATCATCTGGGCTCCTAAGATTGTAACTTCTTTGTGAACTTCGTCTGCACCTTTTTGCTAATATAAATCCCCCAATTTCTGTTAAAAAAATATTTAATTATGATCAAATATTCCACAAATTAAATTTCCTAGTACCTTTTTAGAGTCAAACCTGTGACCTTTCACCAAAGGAGAGTTCTCATGTTTGGATCATGACCAAGCGAGCTAACCTTCGAGGCTTCCTAATACATTTAAATTATCAAATAATATGTTTAAAAATTAATTTAGAAATTGTACTTATCTTCATATTGAACATTACAAAAAAATTATAACACACATATATATTTTTTTAGTTTTTAACTGAAATAAATAATATTTTATCCACTTCTTTTTAATTAATCAAAGAGCACTTAAATAATATTTTTGAGTTTAAAAAAAAAAACACATTTTAATAATAAACTATTTGAAAACATTGTAAACTTTGTGTAACTTATATATACTATTAATATTAAAATATACTATTGATATTAAAAGCTATGTATGTAATATTGTTGAAAAGCTATGTATGTAATATTATTGAAAGTAAAAAAACAAAAAATTAAAGATTATAAATAAGTATAAAATTAATAAATAAAGTAAACTTATTATTAAATATTCTAAATACAAAATAAACTTATCACACATTAAAAATCAACGTAATCATTCCATTACTAATTTATGATATAAAAATATATTGGAAAGGTATTGAATTTTGAGGTTGCAATATAAGTTACTATTGAATTTTTAAAATTTATTGTTTTGAATTTGGAAATTTATATACTAAAATGAAATTATTTATGTTGAATTATTATTATTAATCATTATGATCATGTTAATTTAATAATATCTATATGTGATGAGTATTTTACAAGTTAAATTCTATAACATGTATGTTTCATTTTTAAATGGTCAAATATGTTGGAATGGAGAACTTTTATTTGTCTTATGTGTAATTATAACAAAGGTTGTGACTCTTATTATTATTGGTCATTGTGAAATAGTGTTTGTCTCTACTTGAATAATATTTTTGTGTATTTTAGGAGGTTGTTAGATCTAGTTGGATATGAGAGATTCTCTCCAACTAGTTGACTTCAATTTTGGTGTGTGGTTGAGATATTCTCTCAACATTTTGCTAGTATATCTATCTTAAGGTAAAAATTGATGTATTTATATGTGTATTGTTACATTTGTTAAATAGATCACCCAACACAGTTTTGGTTTGAGTTGAGTCACTTGTGTTGTCAAGGAACCACTGGTTGAAGAGAACCGATGATCTAGTTTTACGTTTGGGCTATTGTTATCTTCGTACCTAGAAAATCTACATGTTGTTTTTTAATCCTTTGTCGGCATCATTCTTCTTCAGACAAGTGTGGCCCATAATGAGGAAGCTTAGATTGTTGAATCTATTGCTCCTTGTGCGCGTTGGAGTAAACCTACAATTACAATGAATGTGTTGGTTACGATGCCTGGAGATGAGATCAATTTGCTAGTGGAGGCAGATTCTGGGTGTGTGAGCTCATGGCTAGAAAATGGCAGCAAAGGATTGAGACGGAAGTTAAGAAGACATGATGAATTCTAGTTGTGTGTTGGTTATCTGATGTAGTTTGTTTCCACCAAATTTCTTATGATAAGAGTGGCCCATGAGTACCTTAGTAAAAGAAGCATAGATTCAAAACTAAAGGGGGAGTTATATGGAAATGGTTAATCAAAGACCTCTATATAAAAATTCAGCTTGAGCTCAGTGGAATAAACAATTCAATTTAGTGTGTGTTATGAATGTGTTCATGTGAGCTTCATTGTTATGTTTCTTCTTCAATTCTTTTGTAGTAAATTTGTTATAGTGGTGTAGTTGGTTTGAGAGACGATTATTTAAAGGACTGGGGAAGAAATCATGAAAGAGAAACTCTATGTGTACATGTTTCTTATCAAAATCATATATTAAAAAACTAATAAAAAGATTGTGCTTGCTTTCATATCGACTTTATTGAACATTGCAAAAAATGTGCATTGTATTTTTTGAATATGTTTATATGATTTTTTTTGTGGTTTGGCAATGAAAATCCACATCGCATCATCTTCCTTTTATCTAATCAAAGAGTAGTTAAATTATGTTTTGAATTGTGTGTGTGTGTGTGTTGTTAGGGCACATGTGTCATACACCTTGCAATGTCGAGCAAAGAATAATTGCAATGATGAGCAGAGAAGAATGCAATGTTGAGTAGATAATAATTACAATTTTGAGTAGAGATAATGTAGAGTTGATTAAAGAATAATTGCAGTGCTAAGAATAGAATAGTGCACTGTTGTAGTGGAGCAGAGTTATAGCAGGGAATACTTGCATGACGATGGCAGGGAGTAACCTACTAGTGGTTTCCAATATGCAGAAATGGTAAACCATAAATTGTTTATGGTTTTACCATGCCTATACATCAAGTGCTAGGGTGGAGAAAATAACAAAGATTACCTTTGAGCTTATTGTTATATGGTTGAATTTTCTCCAGGATTATGCCACTACTGAATACTCTTGTTGATAGCACATAGACTTTATATTGTAATTTTTTTTGCAACTCATACAATTAATTGAAAATTGAAAACAATAATCACCATAGTAGGGAGGGACTAACAATCCCCTGCCTACATTGCATATTTTAGTTCCACATTAGATTCCCCGCCTGGGTGAAGAGAGGGCCCATTTGAAGATATTTAATTTGACACATTAGATAATCTTTTACATGCTTTAAGCTCATAGATCCTTAGAAGGTCCTGATGTTATCGAGTGCTTACCTTTTATTGCCTAAATAAAAAACATTTAGCACATACATAAGATTATGTACAATTCAAACTCAAATCTCAATGTTTAATAAAATCATTACGAAATATGGTTAATTAAATTATCATGGTTTTGAAAAACTATAATTAATAAAGTTGATTTCATCAAGAGAAGTGAGTATATGAGTGGAGTTGATTCCATTGAGAGAAGTGAGTATATGAGTTGATTAATTTTTCTTGAGCTACAAAGGTAGAGTTGTGTCTTTACTAGCACAATAGGACCACATGATTTAATGCCATTCCTTGAAAGGAACAACACTAATTCATCTTTTCTATTACTACCTCTACTGGAGGCCAAGAATTGGTTTTTCCAATTACACACACACATTCACAGTCCACTAGGCTCACAAAGGCCATGACCCACAACTTGGTTGAAAAAACACTTACAACTTGGTATCAACAAGATGTGTAATATGGACGATACTTATAAATTAAAATGGAATTAAAAAATCACAATATAAACACATTTATAATAACAATGCAATGTGTGTGTGTGTGTGTGAAAACCAGTGTGGGGAAGAAGGATGGATGGAGAGATGGTAGATTACTCTAAAGAAGAATAAAAGGCAGTCCAAAGGTCAATATTCATGATAAGGGATGAACTAGTAGAGGCATGGAAACTATCTAAGGCCTTTAGCGAGGATTGCTTGCTAGAAAACCCACTAAATCCAACAAAGAGGAAGCCTAAGTCTAAGGGTAAGAGCATGTTTGAAGTGGAGGTATTAGTCATAACTAAGGAAAGGACTAGTAGTACACCAATACAAGTGCCTTTTGAGGTCAATAAATGTCATCTCATTTGGAATTTTGACACAGTGGACTGAGGCTTCAGTCATATCCCATCAACAATTCATGAATAAAAAACCGTTTTTTACCAAGGGAAGAAGAAAGGGAGGTCTACAAGCTAAGGGTGGTGGAAGGAAATGTTGATCTAGGGTTTGGAACCTATCGTGGAAAGAATTTGTTGGAGGAAGTTTAAGGGAATCTTGTGCTAAAGAGCCGAACCAAAACCCTTTTCAAGGAAAGATTAATTGTAAGAGGAATTGTGTAAGAAAACATAAGGATAGGGTAAGCCTAGGTGTGGGAGAAGATGTAGGCTTAGAGGACATTGTGGCCCTAATTAGCACAAACATTATTGGTCACTTCATGGGAAAAATAGTTTCAGAAGAATGGATAAAGTGGTGTATGGAGCATAATTTATTAGATTATCTGGTTCATATGCCAAAATACCATACAATAATAAGAGGTGAAGAGGATATTAGTGGGGAAGTGGTTTCGGAGCCCTTCATTTATGGACATCCGAAGGTGGAAACTGAGATTCAACTGTAGGAAAGAACCATTGTATTTGTAGCATGTTTGGGTCAAACTCCTAGGCTTGCCAATGGAATTGTGGAATGAGAAGATATATATATATATATATATATATA
>CBVK0102136755.1:0-11241 GCA_900067695.1 Picea abies
GCAAGGTTCAGGAAAAGTAGTGCAAGCTTGCACAACGAAAGTTAAAGTGTGTGCTAGAGCTGAGGTCAAGCTACATTGGAAAAATCTAAGAAGGGAGAGTGCAAGGGGTGTGTTGGAGATGAACTTGCTTCAATTTCGAAATCTCAGGAGGAGGAGCAAAGTCGAGACCCAAGTGGATGGGCTTGTAGGAGGATCAACGGCCGCAACCTTTGACACTTGCAAATTTTCCCAATTCGAGAGAAATTCTAAGCTTAGGAGGGAGGAGCTACAACAACCATTGGATCAGTTGCAAGGAGAGATCTGGACCATTAGATCTATGTCCAAGCAGGAGGAGCACACAAAGGAGGATAATATATCCCATCTGTCGGATCTGGGCACATAGATCGACAACCGTCCGATCTAGGTAAGTGCAAGAGCCTAAATATTCTTAAGTGCACAAGGAGAGTGGACTCGCCAAAGTCCCGAAGTCCCAAAGTAGATCGGGACTATCCATCATCCAAAAGGATATGTGGCGGAAATCCATGTACTTCGAAAGAAGAGCACTTCAGAGAAAATCCTATGTGGAGTGTGTAAAACTCCCGAAGCCCGTAGTTGCGAAATAGATCTTGGTCGTTCATCGCTAGGGGACATGTGGAAATAGATCTGGAGATCCGGATGAATATCACTCTGAAAGGAAAACGACAAGTATAGGTGGAGAATTCTTGAAGAGCCGAGAGCCGAAGCAATCCTAACTATCCATTGGAACAGGACACGTGGCGTTTGATCAACGCTTCACTGGTTCTCTATTCAGGAGGAACATAGGTAGGAGGAGAGAAAACTACCAAAGCTCGAAGTAGTGAAGTCCGTTGTGACAGTTGATCTGAGAAGGACATGCGTCACCAGATCATGGACTTTAGGGAAAAGCAAGGGGGAAGCAGAGAATTGACTAGAAGTCGTCTGAAGCTCTAGAGGTAAGAGCCTATCCTAGTCGTTAGTTGCTTGGACTTGTGGCATTAGATTTGTCACTTTGTTGATATGACACTTCAGGGGAAACTGAAGGATAAATTCTCGAAGACCGAAATCAATAGGAGTCATTAATGAACGGAGGGACACATGGAGAGTGGAGATTTACTTCAAAGGTTGTACACTTTGGAGGATTTGTGGAGTGTGCACGCAAATTTGGCCGAAGCCTGAATTTATGAAGAAATCAAAACTGTCGGATGCCAGAGGAGCACGAGCCATAAATCTCACCCGGGTAAGTTCATCGGTTAGGAGTTTAGAGGTTTTGAAGTTAGCTGTTGTGAAAAAGGTCAAAGCCCAAAGTCTGAAGCGCCTTTCAGGGTTTAGCCCTGAGTCACAACCCAAGGTCGCATGAGGAGAGGGGATAACAGAAGGAGCTAGTGCCCATAAATTTAAAGTTTTCAAAAGCACTAGAAAAAGGGCCTGTGAGTTACATATGACCTGCACCTAAGGTGATAAAGGGGCCTATGTTAAATGAATTTGGTGGATAGCAAGGTCCCGAGGAGATAATTCGGCTCAAAGATTTGAACGATCCTATACCGAGAGGTCGATCAACGCCGAGGAGTGAAGGGGGCTGTGTCAATAAATCCCACTATCAAACCTGCCCTTGTAATCTCTAATTTACATAATCCCACAACCAATTATTAGGAGACTATTGAATACAACATTGATTAAGGTATGAAGAAGATCAAATAAAATATTTTAATGCTCAAGATTTGCAGTATCTCACAACAATGTAAATTTCTATTAAAATATTTTGAATATGATGAAACAAAAATTTCAACTTATGCTAAGACTATTAATAATATAGATGGAAACAATGTGTAGAAAATATCAATCAACATTGTGCTTACTCGGAAAGAGTCAAAATCTTTGACTCCTCCTTTCTTACTTACTTTTAAAATATTCAATTAGAACATTTGTAACTATATGGTAGACTTGGGAGCTTCATCTAATTTCATGTTGTACTCTATTTGTAAAAAATTTGAATGCTACCCTAACTAAATAAAACTTCCAAGCGGTTAGAACAACTTTAAGCTACTTTAGGGCACAAAGAGTGAAGACATTTAGCTTAAATCAAAGGTGAAATGTGTAATTCTGTTTACCACTTTATTATATGTTAAGAGAGGACAAACTTAGGGCTGCCTTTCCACTTCTAAATCTATGTGAATAAAAACACAAAAATTCCAGATTTCGATCATGAAAACACCATCCAAGAGAGAGATTAAGTGAAACAGAACAAGATGTCTTGGATGTTTCGACTTTGGAAAGATATTTTTTATACAAAAGAAATAATAAAAAGTGTTATATGCAATTTCTAAATATATATAAACATTAACTAAGAAAGAACTATAAAATGAATGGTAAATCCCCATAGGGTTACACAAATTAACACTTGGAATTCACCAAATAGACCTCTAAGTCAATCATAGACAATTATTAGAACATTAGAAATCAAATTCACCTATATATATGTAATTTAAACACATATAAATACTCTATATGCTAGGTATGAGAGAGAAGACACCTTGAAGCACCAAATACTAGCCTTATAGTTTCACCAAATCTGAGTTTTATTTTTGTAATTTAATTTACATATTTGAGAAACACCTTAAAATCAACCCACACAATGTTAGATATGGCCTTGAAGCTTCTTATTATAGGGCCATTTTTCCTCCTTAAGGTTAGAGATCAACAATTAAGCCTAAACCCTAGGCTAAATTTGTCTATAAAATGAAAGAAACCATTAAATTTACACTATAGAATAAAATAAATCTTAATAAATATTTTTCTTTTGATTTTCACAGTTATATTTCCTTTAAATAACAAAAAAGTAAACATTTTGATTTTTAGAGTTTTTTGGTTGGTCGCTGGATATAGGACAAGTGTTTTTTTTAATCCAATCAGGGATTATGGGATCAAGAAGTATGCACCTCTAAAACTTGGTCATTACTATCTTAAATATTAGGGTAAGGGATTGGAACCCTAAGTCAAATAAATCCCTTATCTAACCAAGACAAGTTATGAAGACCAAAGTCCCTACAAGAAGAGATTCCTCAAGGGAAAGAACCTTCACAAACAAGTTCAATTATGGCTTGAATAAAATACCAAAAACTCGTGCCAAGGAACCAAATGATAAATAAGACAAGAGATTGAGGACTTACCAAACCAAGAAAAGGAGGATGGAATATAAAATACCCTAGATATACTCCTTCCAAGTGGTTAATTAAATCCTAAAATGGATCGATCTTTCTAGATAGTAGAAGTATTGAAACATTCACACTTATGTTTGATGCACTAAGAAATTAACCAATAAAGAGAGAGCTCCAAGAATTGACATGAAAACCTTAAAAGGTAGATCTTCTATTAATTGTATTAAAAAAATCCAACAATTCACAACAATCTGGAATGAGAAGAGAACCTCTATTTATATAGGAGGATTCTACATACTTCTCATTATTTATTAATTCTTTCTCCCTAAAATTATACTAGTAGAATTATAAAGAATACTTTTCATCCACACAAATAAGTAGACTAAGTTAAGACATAATCAAATGATGCCACATGCACATAAAACCCTCATGAAAGGGGGATGTCCCACAAAGAAGGGCGGATATTTACTTCACAAGCTCAATGTTCCCTTGGAAATGTGTTGTAGAGGCCTCAAAACATGGTGTAGTATCCTACCAAGAAATAAAAGTACCAATGTCTAGCTTCTCCAAGTGGAACAACCTCGTGAAAAGGTGGAGAAGGGGCCTCAAAGGTGGATGACCCCCTCAATCAAGCTCATAAGACCTCAGAAGATTCTTACCAAAGTATGAACAAGCCATCATCTCAATAAAATATCCTCCACAAGGTAAGGAATATGCCCCTCCAAGTCAAATCATCACTAAAAGAACCCCCACGATTGTCATAAAGCCCATGCATGTGGGTCAACCCTCAAACATGCAAGAAATAACTCCAAAAATGATGAAAAAGGAGGGCACTCTAGAATCTTCAACGTTGCATGTGTAGAGGATGTCCATGCATGCATAAATATCCCAAATGTTTCTTGAAGGATATGACATGTGCGTTTGGATATGTGTACTTCCTTGAGAACTGTGAGAGTACCTTGAGAAATGTGAAACCGAGGGATCATTTTTAGAATCATATTTGATAGTAGATGACCAAAGTGTGATGAATACATAAGACAAGGATCCATTATTAGACATAAAATAAGTTTTTTATACATAGGTGTGAAAACATTTACAAAGAGAAACACTTTTACATCATATACAAACGGGTCAGAGAGACTAACATCTCCCCTAGATCATGCATCCTAGTAGATCCACCCCAAGATAGTTGAATAACAACCTACATCATAAATGAATGACATGATGAAGAGTTATTGACATCAATGGGTAGTCGACCCGATCAATAAATGAAATTCCTATCTTGAAATGGGTATTAAAAGGATGGGCCATGGCCGACCACAAGGGGTCTGAAGATACTACATAGCCCCCCCCAACAATACATCGAACATCGAAGCATGGTCAAATATAATACATGAGTATAAATACAACCACACTTTTGTCTCATCATGATGTAATGAAGCACATAATATGTGCATATGATGGTCCACAAATGGAAAAAAATTATAGGGTACACTGAGGTGACTATGAGGTGTAACACCCCTAATATATAGGATTTATATTCTGATGGTTCTAAGTTTCAAGAGGGAGCCATGGACAATTGTTTGTTAATTGATCTAAGGGGTAAACATAGTTTTTTTCCTTGTAGATTAGAATTTGAATGTAATAATAATACTACAAAATATGAGGCATTGGTTCAAGGTCTTAAAAAGGCCACAGATTTAAAAATTGAAAAAATGAAAGTGTTTGGAGATTCTACAATTATAAATAGATAGATTAAAAATATGACACACTACAATTCTCCTCATTTAAAAAATTACTCATAGGAATTTCATAGGTTGATTGACAATTTTAATGCCTTTAATATTACATTTGTCTCATGCACTTAGAATGTGGTGGTTGATTCATTTGCTATGGTTTCCTCTAAACTCTCTTCTTTTGAATATTTTGAAGCTAGTAGGTTCATTATTGAATTACTCTATTAACCCTCTATCCCTCATAACATTATCGATTGGAAAGTATACTTGATGAATAGGTCTTTAAATTTCTCACAAATGGGGAGAATTTGAAGGATTTAGCCATTAGTGTGAATGTATTCCCAAAAAATTTAGAAGAAGATAAAGAGAAATCAACTGAAGCAAAATCTCACGCTCAAAGGTATTGTCAATTTAGAAAAAAAAAAATTGATTTACAAAACAAGTTTAAATGATCCCCAAATGTTAAAACTAGCAACTCCAATATACTTCATGAAGCCATCAATCTAGGAACTACTAAAAACCAAAAAAATGTGAACCCTAGTAGAGGTTGTTCTAAACAGGAAAATATAACATACATTAAGATTTTTAGAAAATACTAAGATGTTTTCACATGGTCATATGACTATCTTAAAACTTATGACATGTAGACCATCCATCACACCATCCCTATGAAGAAGGATGTCAATCCATTCCAAAAAAAACTTCATAGAATGCATCATTCCTTAGATCCTCAATCAAAGAAACTCCTGGATGCCAAAATCAT
The DNA here is from genome assembly GCA_900067695.1 of Picea abies. NCBI lineage: Eukaryota > Viridiplantae > Streptophyta > Pinopsida > Pinales > Pinaceae > Picea > Picea abies. Next base: position 5,652 of record CBVK0102136755.1, read on the forward strand.
ATTCCAAGTATGACATTTTGCATGGGTGGCCAATTTAATACCAGTCGAGAAGAAAACCGGGGATATTCGCTCTATGTGGACTTCTGAAACCTGAATAAGTTCTTCAACAAAGACAACTGGGCCAGTCCCACCCATGGAACAAATATTATAACTTGTGTTAGGGTCTTAGATGTTCTCATTTCTTGATGGTTTATATGGATACAGTCAAGTGATAGTATGAGAAGAGGATAGGTTGAAAACTACATTTTGTACAAAGTGGGGTACCTTTGCCTACAATATAATTCCTTTTGGATTGATAAATGCTAGAGAAAATTTTTAGAGAGTAATGGAAATTCCTGTTCAAGATATCATTATCTGTAGTGTTGTTTTTTATTTAGTTTATGTGACAATTTATTCAAAAAAAAGGTTTGACCATATTTCACATCTTATACATATTTTTGAAAGGTGTAGGAAGTATGGAATTTCTCTGAATCCAAAAAAGAGCATCCTCGTTGTTATTGAATGAAATTTAGTCAGTGATATCATATATAAAGAAGGAATAACAATAGATCCTGAGATTGTAAAAGAGATATCCCAATTTCCTTTTCCACATAACAAGAAATCAATGCAATCTTTCTTCGAGAAGATCAACTTTGTGCGGAAGTTCATTATAGAATTTGTTGAAACCATTAAACCCTTACAAAAAATGATCAATAAAGGTGTAGAGTTTAAGTGGGATAAAAGTGAGAAAGAGTTATTTGATAAGATAAAGACTGCTATATCTAATGCTCCTATTTTACGAAATCCATATTTTAATCATGACTTTCTTCTTTACACTTTTTATTCAAATCAATCTCTTACAACAATGATAACATATAAATACTTCAAAGGAAATGAATCACCCATCTATTTTATGAGTTAAAACATACAATGACTCGTAGAACTTAATTACCCTACCATATATAAGAAATCATTTGTTATGTATAAAGTTGTTAGACACTTCAAGTCTTATATCCTTAAGAATCACACAAAAGTAATAATACTTCACCTTTTTTTTTTAATCATTATTTACTAAAAAATAATTAGGAGAGCGTAGAGGTAACTAAATGATAGCCATCTAGGAATTTAATATTGAAATAAAATATGCTCAAATTGTACAAGGACAAGGATTATGAATTTAGTTGTAGAATCACAATATAATGCAATCAAAGAGGAAGAGGGATGTGAAAATGATTTTTCTATTTATAATAACAAATTTATTTACCTCCCATAAACTATGGATTCATGGTATACTGATATGAACATTTTTCTACATGATGGGATGTGCCCAAGCCATATGAGTTCAAAGGATAAACGAGATTCAAGACTGGAATCTTCTCAATACAAATTGATCAACATTGTCTTGTTTTGGAAGAATTATGACTGAGTACTATTATGACGTCTAGAAAGGGAAGAAGTCGACAAAGTCCTCAAGGATCTCCATGATGGGCCAACTGAAGGTCACTTTGATAGATAAACTATATCTCATAAAGTCTTGAGAGATGGAATTACTAGCCCACTCTCTTTGAATATGTGCACATGTACATGAGAAAATGTAAAACTTGTCAGTTAAGCGCTAGAAGGGAGAAGAAAGAATCAATTCCACTACAACCCATAATGATCATTAGACCCTTCAAGCAATGAGGTATCTATATTATAGGGAATATAAAACCTCATTTTAAAACCAACATAGATACTTTTTAACCGCGACAGATTATTTTACCAGGTAGTCTGAAGTTATTCCTGTAACACAAGTAAATGAAAAGGTAGTCATTCAATTTTTAGAACAACATTTAATCACGAGGTTTGGAGTTTCTTCTATTGTTGTTTTTGATAATGTTTCTTATTTCTCTTTAACTTTGTTTTTTGAGTTTTCATTAGATAAGGGGATTGTTATGCAATATACAACCAACTATTATCCACAAGGTAATGAAGTGGTGGAATCAACTAGTAAAAATCTAATTCTAATTCTAAAAAATATAGTGACAAAAAACTTTAGGAATTTCCATAATTCTTTTCCCAATGCTCTTTGCACTGATAGAGTCACTCTTAAGGAGGAATTGGGTACCTTGCCTTATTATCTCATATATGGGCAAGAAGCTATTCTTCCAACCAATATTTCCATCCCTACAATTGGCTTCGAGGGGGAAACCTTATTCTATCCTTCAAAACCAAATCAATACATTATTCATAAAAGGCCAAAAAAATATTTGAAGTTCACTAGCAGGTCATGAAACAATGAATTGATAAACATAAAGTTAGCGATACAATTTTTGAAGTAGGTGATTTGGTTTTAAAATGTGACAGATTTAATGAACCCAAAGTAAAACATACAAAGTATCAAAACTTATGGATCATTCCATACCAAGGTGCTGAAAAGATAAGAGCTAGCATGTATGGATTACAAAGATTGGAAGGTGAGCTATATTCCCTTCTTATCAATGTACATATATTAAAACAATACTTCACCTAGTCTCTCCTTCAAGTAGTTTCATGCACCATAATTTTATTTGTTTTTGTTTCCCTCAATTGTCTTGCTTTCAATAGTTTTAGTTTCAAGTTTGATTTTTAGAATTTGCATCAATTATTTCTTGCTTTGCATGGTATGCTGCATCGTAACATGTTTGTTTGTTTTTTCCTAAAACATTATTAGAGGTGTTGAGTTTTCAACATCTCACGAAACATGGAATTTAGTTCTCAATTGTGTGCCTTATTTTTTCTAATATCAAAGTAAAGTGAAGTTAATAGTGAGCATGATTGGAAGCCGAAAAGTATTCATAGTTTCATTTATGTGTAATTTGGAGAAAATAAAATTCTTTGCTCATGGTGGTAATAGTTGTGAAAAACATGAATGGATTAATAAGTGATAGCCTCTAAAGTCACGACTTAGATGATGAGAGAAAATTGATGGATGTTTTTCTTCTTTCGGAAATATTTAGCTTCAAATCCTAAGTGATTAATTTAGTCCTTCATTAGAAGGCTTTATCCTTAGAAGTTGAATAGTTGTTTCACTTAAGTTCCTCAAAAACATTTTGGCATGTGTGTGTGTTCAAGGAAAATGAACATGTCAAAGTGAAACATATTGTTAATGAGGAAATGCAGATGTCTCCATCGGGGATATGGATGCTCATTGGAAGTGGAGCAAGATCTGTGATATCATGTGACTTTGTCAGGGCTATGTGTTAATAATAAGATTGTGGAGCAATAATAACAATAATAATAATAATAAATAAAAATAAATGTGGAAATAAAACATAGAATAACACAATACAAGAGAGACACCAATATATGTGGTTCACCTGATATGGGATACACCCATGGACAAACAACCAATCCTTCCTTTATTCCATCCAATAAAATGAAGGGATAACACCTATAGCACATCCACTGCAACCTCCTCTTCACTCTGTCACAATCTCCTCTCTTAGACACAAAAAACTCTCTCTGACTCACACATCCTTTAAATAGGATTCAATGCATATAACCCCATTGGAAAATACTATGGGTTTCCCAATACCATGGTCTCTTAAACCACCCACGGTAAACCCATCATTAACCATAATACAATGTCCCCATAAAAGAGGGTTTCCTTCTAGGGAAAATAGAACCAAGATAATTTCTACCATTAGATCTATGGAATAATAATGAATGGTCCATATTGACTATGAAATTACAATATTTTATAAGAAAATTTTCAAAAAAAAAACTCTTCAGGAGCACTAACCCTGAGCACCTGCCAAGGGGGCCTCTAAAAAAGTGTCATCGCCCCCCTTGGAGAAAATAGTGGGGGGGAATTATCCCCACCCTATCAAGAACTATTATATAAATGTAGCTAAAATAAGGCCTATGGATCAAGAAGCTAAATAGGCTCCACAACCAACAATGTCCCACTTGGAGAATGATCACAACAACTCCACCACTACTACACCTGCTAGAATATGCTCAAACTTTGGACCTGAAAAGTTTATCTTCTTCACCATCATGCTTGAAGGCCAAATGAAACTAAACAAGAACTTTGTTTCTCCCTGGTCACTGCCTTCGTTAATATGTTTGCAAGTTTATGGCTAGTATGTATCTTTTCCGATTTCAACTGTCCATATTCTAAAACTGATAATGTAAAATGGTAACTAAGTTGCATATGTTTAGTCCTAGAATGGAAGGTTGATTTATTTTCAATATGAATGAAACTGTTTATGTCATTGTACAACTTTTTATTCTCTTGCATCTTTCCCAATTCCTCTATAAGCCTCTGTAACCAAATCATCTCTTTACCCACTTGTATAGCAACAACATACTTTTCTTTCATTGTTGAAAATGAAACCACCTTTTGCAATTTTGAAGTCCATCTTACTGTTGTTAAACCTATAGTAAAAACATACCTTATGGTGATCCTCCTGCCATCTATATCACATTCCATGTATGAATCAACATATCCTTGTAGAAGAGTGCTTAAACCTCCAAAACATAATGCCTCAACAATTGTACCTCTCAAATACCTGAGAATCTACTTTACTGACTTTCAATGCTCCTTACCTGGATTTTTCATATATCCGCTCACAAATCCTACTGCATGTTCAATATCTAACCTTGTGCACACCATTGCATACATCAAGATTCCAACTTTACATGAGTACGAAACCTTGGACATGTAGTCTATCTTTTTGTGTGTCTTGGGACACATCTCCTTAGTTAGTTTGAAATGGCTCACCAAAGGTATACTAACTGTTTTTTCATCCCGAATTTTAAATATTTCCAACAACTTTTCTATGTACTCACCTTGAGACAATGTTAATTTGTGATTTTTCCTATCTCTTGTTATTCTGATACCAATAATTTTTTTGTAGCACCCAAATCCTTCATTGCAAATGAATTGGCTAATTTTCTTTTAATCCCATTTATATCATGTATGTTACATCCTACAACAACCATGTCATCTGCATACAATAACAAGATAATATAGCTAACAATATTTAGTATCTTAAAATAAACAAACTGGTCAAAATGACATCTATTATAACCTCGTTTTGTCATAAACCTTTCCAATTTCAAATACCACTTCCTTGGAGCCTACCTCAGGCCATACAAGATCTTCTTGAACATGCATACAAATTTCTCCTTCTCTTTGACCTCATAACCCTATGGATGCTGCATATAAATCTCTTCCTCCAAATCCCTATGGAGGAAATTTGTCTTTACATCTAATTGTTTAAATGCAAATATTCTACTACCACTAGACTTAAAATGTCTCTAATTGAAGTCACTTTAACAAAAAAATGAAATATTTCATCAAAATATATATGATCTAGATGGATGTCGGTGGCCTCCCACCTATTCCAACTGGTTCATTTTGGCAGGTTTTTTTCCTAGTTTTTGGGTCCCTGACTTGCGAGGTCATTTTGAGGCCCTAAACAATGTTTTTAGGGCTCGCCATAGTAAAAAATTCCCTTCGATAAATTGCAGCAAAATGTGTAGTCCTTAGATAGACCTCTCCAACAGTGTATCATGCGCATAAAATGAAGATTTTATGCAAAAGTTACGACCCCAGGAAGTTGATGTACTAACTTACCCAAAT
>CBVK0102136762.1:0-10063 GCA_900067695.1 Picea abies
TTTTAACATATTAATTTTGTATAGAATTTACAAAGAACTTGTTTTTTTTGTCTTTTTGGGTGTGTTATCATTATGTTGATTAGAATTTTTGTTACTTGAACTGTTCTCACACATTTTTTTATCAATATATATCCTATACCATTCAGTAGACAAACTATTAAATATATTTTGTAATAAATCACATAATTTTCTGCAAAAAAAAGTTTCCGATGTGTTTTCATAATATAAAAACACTGATGCGCTCCAGATATGAAACGTACAGATATTAAAAATAGATTTTTTTTTAAATTATAACTTACAACGGTGTGATATGTATCGTTATCAACACCGCTCCAATAGGAAAAAAAAAAGAATACCATGAACAAATAAAATTACACATCGATGAACGTTTTTTTTTAATTATGTTGTAGCATTACCAATGTGTTTTATCCGAAAGCGCACCGATGCCTTAGATTCAATTAGGCGCATCGATTACCCGAAAAAGTTTAAAAAAAAGTGTGACATGGTCGAGTGGGTCTGGATCTGATGCATCACGTGTCAAGCCTTTTATATGGAAACATAAACCCGTTAAATCTAAAATTCCTAAAATGAAAGGTTGTAATTATGAAGTGATAGAGGGTGTTAAACCCTAAGGTGAAATTTTGCAGTCACATAAGCAAGAAGAAGTAATTGTTTAAGGTAAGTATGATTTTTTTTTTTTTTCCTTAATTTTAATTAAATCGAAATAGAGATACAAATTGTTAAAAAAAATAGTATTAAAATCAACAATAAAATTTAAATTTTTTACTATGCAAGGTTTTGAGTGAATCACAGAACCCTTCAAATTCTGATTATCTAAATAATTTTTTTTCTCCTAAAGTGTTTCGAATGAATCAGCATACCTTTCAAATTCTGATCTTTTGAATAAGTGTCATGTTCCAAAGTGTTGATCTGTTGCTCCACAGTGTTCCCCTATATGTCTCTCTTGCAAATTTCTTCCCTGTAAATTTTGGGAAAATAATAAAATATTGAATAGCTTAATACCCAAGAAATATTTTATGAAAAATGTTTTAAATGAATCATCATAACTTTCAAATTCTGATCTTCTGAATAATCCAACTATTCCAAACTATTTTGTTGCTCCATAGTGCTCTTCGGTGTGACTCTCTTTCAAATCTCTCCACTGTAAATTTTGGTAAAATAATGAAACAATGAATAGATTTTTACTATTTAAATGACTTCATGAAATTATATTTTAAATTCCCGCTCATTTTTCAATTGTAAAAAAACAAAATAGTTCTTTTTTTTTCAATTTTTTCAAAACCCCGGTGTGTCTATTAATATAACGCACTGGTGCATTTTCGTATACAACGCACAGGTGCACTTAAAAGTTTTTGAGCACCGATATCAGATAATTTGTTTTTATTTATTTACGAACCAATGTGACTCGTAAATAAACGCACTGGTGCTTTATATTATTATATATGCACTAGTGCGTGTTGTTTAAATAAGCGCATTGTTATGCTTTCAAAGTTATCTGAATTTTTATTTTCACACAAAATAGTATATTGATCTTAAATTATCTTTTAGGATGCATCCACATGACTTGCAATACTCCATAGTATATGTTTTCCGCTTAAAGTCGCTTTATTCTTAAAAAATTATTGTTGATTTTGCTCAAATGTAGGGAGAAAAGATTTTAATATCAAATGGTCAATTCTTAAAAGTCTATCCCATTCCATATTTCTCAAAGTTCATCGTAGAGTTCTCCCTTTCCATCTCTAGTAAGTTCATATTTTATTTATATTTTGATTATCTAATTGATTTTTATTTTTTTATCCTTGTATAAAAATGTATCCAAATTTGAAGGATCATGATTCATACTCGAGTTCAAATGCAAATAATATTCCACCAATTCCAAAATGTCAAAAGTTATTATCAGGAGCAACATATCGCAAACAATTGGTAGATGAAAATGGACAACTGCTTTACGTTTTCAATACTAACATGCTATCTTCCAGCCGCAATCCTGGGTCAACGAAAATAATAATTAATGTTGGGTATAATGTGATTTGAAAAAAACAATTGCATTATGCGTACTAATATCATTGATGTACTAATGTTCAATATTTTTGAAATTAGGATTTTGATGATGAGTGACCTACCTATCATCTTTCATTGCACCCCAGTACAATGTCAAATCAAGAGAAGGTTGCAATAAGAGCACAACTTGGAGAGGAAGCATACCAAGAATGGTTGAATCGACCACCTATTCAATCTCAGTATGTCCAGATTCACCAATTAGGAATGACTACAACAATAGTAGTTATTCACAAGTTGGAAATGGAGTCAATGAAATAGAGGTTGGTATGGATGATTATTTATGGGATACCACTGTCATGGAGACAATGTTGTTAGATGCATTCCAAAACGATGAGCAAGGGGATTATGCTCATATCATTGATACCTTATTCGAAAGTATGAAATCTGCTTCCACCACCCCTCTCTTTGGACCTAGCCGGTTAAAGGCTACCCAACTGGGGACAACAATGTTAATGTACAACTTGAAAGCAAAGTTTGGCATGTCAAACGCATGTTTCTTAGAAATATTGAGGCAATTGGCAATCATTAAGTCCCTTATAATTTGAGAAATCTTGTCACACAATCAACATTAAAAACGATCGATTTTATGAAATTTAAATGACATTGTACATTTCTATTGCCCACTAACTGCAAGTTATTCAAAGATAAGGTTCTTCCGAGTGATAATGTATTTCTCGGTAGTTGTGAAGAGGAAGCAGATGTTGAAAATATTGGGTGTTGAGTATATATCATATCATGCATGTCTGAATGATTATATTCTATATAGAGGAGAATATGCAGTCCCTGTAGAACATTAAACATATGTGAATTAATAGATTGTTTGAAACATTTTATCTAATATTTTTAAGTATATTATTAATGAAAATTAAAAAAAGAACTGATATTGAATAGAATTTTTTCATTCACCCAATTCTTCCTTTTGTAATTTTTCCATCAAGCTTTTATGCTCTTCTACACTTAGATCACAAGTAATCTTATCGAGCTTCCTCATTTTATGGCTCTGCAAGATACACACTAACCAATACATATTAGTTAAACTTGCATATAGTTCAAACATATTAATTTTGTATAGAATTTACAAATAACTTTTCTTTTTAACATATTAATTTTGTATAGAATTTACAAAGAAATTGCCTTTTTTGCCTTTTTGGATGTGTTATCATTGTGTCGATCATAATTTTTTTTACTTGAACTATTCTCACATATTTTTTTTTTATCAATATATATCCTGTACCATTCAATACACAAGCTATTAATTATATTTTATAAATAAATCACATAATTTTCTGCAAGAAAAAAGTTTCTGGTGCGCTTTCATAATATAAAAGCACCAGTGCGTTCCATATATGAAACACACCGATATCAAAAATAGTTTTTTTTTAAAACTATAAATTACAATGGTGCGATATATATTGTTATTAACACTGCTCCAATATAAAAACAAATAAAAAGAAAAAAAATACCATGAACAAATAAAATTACACATCGATGAACAATTGTTTTTAATTATGTTGTAGCATTACCGATGCATTTTATCTGAAAGCACACCGGTGCGTTAGATTCAATTATGTGCACCAATTGCTCGAAACATTTAAAAAAAAAACGTGATAGAGCCGAGAGGGTTTGGATCCGATGCATCACATGTCAAATGCCTTTTATATGGAAACATAAACCCATTAAATCTAAAAACCTAAAATGAAAATATATAATTATGAAGTGATAGAGGGATTTAAACCCTAAGATGAAGCTTTCCCATTACACAAACAAGAAGAAACGAGGGTTTAAGGTAAATATGATTTTTTATTTTTTTTATTTTAATCACAAAACCCTTTGATTTATGATTTTATGAATTATTTTGTTGCTCCAAAAAGGTTTTGAATGAATTACCATACCCTTCCAATTCTGATCTTCTGACTAACTTTGCTTTCAAAATTATTGATCTGTTGCTCCATTGTATGTCTCTCTTGCAAATCTATAGCTTGTAAATTTTGGCAAAATAATGAAATATTGAATAGCTTAATACCCATGAAAGAATTTATGAATTTTTTTTAAATGAATCACGATTTTTACCTTCAAATTCTGATCTTATGAATAAATCTTGTTATTCTAAAGTATTTTGTTGCTCCATAGTGCTCTACGGTATGACTCTCTTGAAAATGTTTCCACTGTAAATTTTCGTAAAATAATGAAACAGTGATTTTTTTTTTACTATTTAAATGACTTTATGGAATTAGATTTTAAATTCCCGCTCATTTTTCAATTGTAAAAAAACAAAGTAGTGCTTTTTTTTTATAAAAAATTTTGAAACTTCAGTGCATTTACTATTTAACGCATCAGTGTTGATATGTATACGACACACCAGTGCGTTGTAAAGTTTTGGAGCACGGATATTGGATAATTATTTTTTTTATTATTTGAATTCATGGGACCGGTGCGATGCATATATAAACGTCCGATGCTTTACAATGTTATAGATGCATCGATGTGTGTTTTTTTACAGTAACGCATTGTTATGTTTTTAAAGTTATATAAATTTTTATTTGCACACAAAATAATATATTCGTCTTAAATTAGTTTTCATGATGCATCCACATGACTTGTAGTACATCACAATATACATTTTGTTCTTAATGTCGCCTTATCTTTAAAAATAATTTACTGTTAATTTTGCTCAAATGTAGGGAGAGAAGCTTACAATATCAAATGGACAATTCTTCAAATTCCATCACGTTCCATATTGCTCATAGTCCATCGCGAAGTTCTCCCTTTCCATCTAGAGTAAGTTCAGATTTTATTTATATTTCGATTATCTGATTGAATTTATTTTTGTTATCCATGCCAATCTGAATAAAAATGTATCCAAATTTGCAGGATCCTGATTCAAAATCAATCTCAGATGCAGATAATATTCCAGTACCATTTCAAAAATGTCAGAAGCTCTTATTAGGAGAAACATGCCGCAAGCAGTTGGTAGATGAAAATGGAAAACCACTTTACACTGCCAATAGTAACATGCCATATTTTACCTGCAATCATGGGTCAGTGATGGTAATAATTGTTTTGTATAATGTGATTTGAACAAACCAATTGGATTATGCTTATTGATATCATCGATGTACTAATATTCAATATTTTTGAAATTAGGATTCTAGTGATGATGAACGACCTACCTATCATCTTCCGTTGCACCCCACTACAATGTCAAATCGAGAGAAGGATGAAATAAGAGCACAACTCCGAGAGGAAGCATACCAAGAATGGTTGAATCAACCACCCATTCAATTCCCACTACGTGCAGATTCACCAATTATGAATGACTACAACAATAGTAGTTATTCACAAGTTGGAAATGGAGTCAATGAAATAGAGGTTGGTATGGATTATTATTTATGGGATACAACTACCATGGAGACAATGTTGTTAGATGCATTCCAAAATGTCGAGCGAGGGGATGATGCTGATATCACTGATACCTTATTCAAAAGTCTGAAATCTACTTCCACCACCCCTCTCTTTGGACCTAGCCAGTCAAATTCTACCTAATTGGGGATAACAATGTTATTGTACAACTTGAAAGCAAAGTTTGGCATGTCAAACACATGTTTCTCGACAATATTGAGGTAATTGATCATCATTAAGTCCCTTATAATTTGAGAAATCGTGTCACACAATCAACATTAAAAACGATGGATTTTATGACTGTTAAAGAACATTGTACATTTCTATTTCCCACTAACTGCAGGTTATTCAAAGATAAGGTTCTTCTGAGTGATAATGTCTTTCCCAGTAGCTGCAAAGAGGCAAATAAAATGTTGAAAATATTGGGTGTTGATTACATATCATATCATGGATGTTCTAATGATTGTATTCTATATAGAGGAGAATATGCAGACAAAGAGATATGGCCGAAATGTGGGCATGACATGTATCATAAATCAAATTAAAACGGTAAATCACATGGTCCTCCTCATAAGATATTGAGGTACATGCCTATAATCCCAAGGATTCAAAGGCTATTTTGTTGAAAAGAATTAGATATGTTGCAGGGATGGCATGCCTTGCACAAAAGTGAGTCGGGAGTTATGTGAATATCAATAGATTCAATAGCCATGAAGCATATATAGTATATATGGCTTGAAAAATTATAAGATGAAGGATGAAGTCTGCGACTCAACATAGCCATGGATGGCGTTAACCCATATTCCCTCCAAAACACCAACTATTATATTTGGCCTGTAGTAGTGATCAATAACAATCTCCCCCCATGGTTGTTCGTGAAGAATGAACATATTATGTTGGCTCTTATAGTCCTTGGTAGAAGACAAGTGAAGAATATAGATGTCTACCTACAACCATTGGTAGATGAATTGAGGGAATTATGGGAAGGGATACATGTATACGATGTATCAAGACCCATCACAACAAAGAGGAGTTTTACATTGTATGGAATATGTGCTTACACCACACATGATTATCTAGGCATAGGAGTTTGCTCTGATAAATTACTTGTTTAGTGAATTTTTTTATATACGTAAAAACAAATTTGTCATATTTAATTCATTGCGATTGTTCTTATCTTCAACGCTAACATGCTCTGTATACATTAATAATTTTGCAGGTCTTGTAACAAAAGGCTATCATGGATGTAAATGTTGTGGACCTTATCTGAAGGCTAGGTGATCCAACCACCTATGAAAGCCAGTGTACGAATGCTCTAGGATATTCCTCCCACAACAACACCCTTACAGAAGAGAAAAAATCGCTTTCAATGGTAAACTAGAGAGAACCCAAAGGCCTGCAATAATGACACCAACATAATGGCTTAGAGCATATGAGAGAGACAAATGGTTTCATTGTGAATAACTCGGGAAACAGAGGAGAGTCGCTAGTAGGTGGAGTAGTTTGATGTACAAGTTGCTTTGAGGAAACATATATTGTGGCATGGAATATGTTATCTACATCAAATTATGGATGGGGGGTGCATGAGAGTGTAGTGGTGTAGCCTCAGTCGATGAAACAATCTAGATTGCAAGAAAGACAATTGTTGAGTGATGTATGGGTGAAAACACTATGGATGTATGGGATGGAAATTATCTGAATTATATTGAGAAAAAAATGAGATACAAACAAAACTATATCATAGAACATAGAAATATAGTCAAACCAAACTTATATTAATAAACAAAATAGCAAAATATTGTAGAACACAAAGTGGCTAGAATGGTGGTAGCTTATCTCTAAAGAGAAAGAGTTGTCGGTTACGCTAATTCGCAAAAGGGAAATACAATGGGAAACAAGAATGGTATTTTAACATAAATCAAGAACCCTAAAGGTCCCAAAGCCTAACCCTAGGAGGTGAAGCGCCAAAAGGTTTGTGGGCCCCAAGGTGGTTAGTTGATGTGTCAACTTCCTGGGGGCACAACTTTTGCATACAATCTCCATTTGGGGTGTTTAATAGTTCATTGGAAACATATAATCGAGAAGTACAAGTATTATAATGGATTGGGGATTCTATTGCAACCTAGGCCCCTTGAATGGGAAAAAAACAGTGTTTATGACCTCAAACCAATCTTGGAAGTTTAGGACCCAAAAATCATAAAAAAAACAACCAAGATGGAGAACTGTGATGAGTTAGTGTAAGAGATGGGTGGCCATTGATATCCACCTGGATAATTCCTCCCCCATTAAGTAGAAATGGTCCCCATTGTGTCAGTTTCCCTCAATATATGGGTAAACGTTTGCTAAATCTGAACCTTGGTGATCCACTTGCCTTGTTGAATTAGATGACTTGCTTTGACAACCAAATAGAGTTGTATGTTCTGCTAGCAAGTTCCCTTCATCCTAGTGTCCATGATATGATCCAATAGAGCCTTTAAAACACATTCAAGAATTATTTATGTAGGGGGAAATTGTTCATCCACCTTCGAGGTGTCTAACATAGGTGGGAAATATGGTCAAAGCAACTCCACATTAAATATTGGGTGCAAACCAAGGAAAGGAGAAATACTCAATTCGAAAGCATTGTCACCCACAACCTTGGTGATGGTGTAAGTCCCATATTAGAGTGATCTAATATTTATATGGGGGGAAGTGAGGTACCCTTTCTGTAAATGAAAGCACACCTTGTCACTAACCTAAAACTTATGAGGAACCTAATGCCAGTCATGTCACTGCTTATACTTGGCATTGCCCTTCTCCAAGATATCATGAACCTATTGTTGGAGGTGTTGGATCTATTTAATGCATTTGGTTTCTTCGTATTCCTTGGTCTGAGAAAGGGAGGACTCTTTCGTGGAATTTGGAACAAGAAAATCTACATCAATGGGGGATGGATGCAACCCCAAGCACACTTAAAAATGGTTATGGAAAGTAGAGTTGTAGAAGGCTCTTTTATAGATATTATAAACATATGGGAGGCTCTCATCCCATATACATGGAATCTTGGAGTTGTACATGCATTGGATATGCACAATCATCTTGGAGTTGTATATGCGTTGGATATGCATCAAAATGGCCATCTCAGAGAACTGATCGACAACCACAAAAAAACAATCATGACCATGTTTGGTGGATGGAAACCTTAACATGTAATCTATGGAGACAGACTTTGTGATGGCACATGAAGTGCATGACCTGATGTGTTGATCATCATCATGTAAAAGCTTGTCCCGGTAGAAATACTTTTGAAGTACTAATATTGTCTTCTCCACCCCAAAGTGTCATGCCATCGGACTGTAATGTGCCTCCCAAATTAGATTCGCATGCTCACTTGAAGGAAAAAAAGCATGGTCAAGATAACACAAGAATGCATCCTGGAGGTGGAAGTCCAAAACTTATTTCCAAACACTTAGGGTACAGTAAATAGCAACAAAATCAAGATCATTGTTGTATAAGTATGGCCACCCAGAGGTCTCATTCCCACAGTAGTTACGAACTATGGTGAGGGCCACAATTGGGGGTTGACTAAGGAAATCAACAACAAGGTTGGCACTTCCCTTCTTGTACTTAATATTCAGGTGGAATTGTTGCAAGCATGTGGACCATTTATGGTGGTGGTCATTATGTAGATTTATTTGTGTTTGCATGAATTGCAGAGGCTTGTGATTAGTGTGGATGTTCGTTTCCTTTCCCAGAATGTAATTCTTCCACTATCAGCATGCCTACACAATGGAGTACATCTCTTTATCATAGGTGGGATACTTGCGAACAACATCAGAAAGTGTTTCACTATGATAGGAAATTGAGAGCCCCTCTTGAGTGAGGACAGAACCAATAGCATAGTTAGAGGCATTTGTCTCAATCTTAAATGGTTGTTGTATGTATAGAAATCTAAGGATTGATGTGGAATAGATGTGGTGTTTGATATATTGAAATTATTTTTTCTATGATTCAGAACAAAAAAACTTGGCTTTATCTCCCCCCTTGATCACTTGACTTAAGGGTCAAGCTATATGAGAAGAACCCAACATGAACTTGTGGTAGAAGTTGGAGAGGCCCAAGAAGCTACAAATCTTTGTTAAAGTCGTTGAGGCTAGCCAATCATGAATGACTTGGATCTTGGTTGGGTACACATGCACCCCATGTTTATCCACAATGTATCCTAAGTATTGGATTCTTTGCATGTTGAATGAGCATTTCTCCAGGTTAGTGTATAAATTGTGTTGTCATGAGGTTCTTAGGACCTACTAAACGTGTCACAAGTGATCTTCCCAGGTTTGGTTGAAAATGAGGACGTCATCCAAATAGACCACCACAAAATATTTTGTGAATGGTCACATGATATCATCCATCATCCTCATGAATGTAATTTGAGAATCAGTCAAGAAAAAAGGAATGATCAACCACTCAAAGAGGCCTTCTTTAGTTTTAAAGTTTGTCTTCCATACATCAATTGATTCTATCAAAACCTGGTGATATCCCGACTTCAAATTGATCTTGTTAAAGAACTTGGCACCCTTGAGTTGATCAAGAAGATCATCAT
>CBVK0102136813.1:0-17048 GCA_900067695.1 Picea abies
GTACTCCATGTCTAGGACCATGTGGGCCTCGAGACATGATCTCCTAGTTATCCCTAGATATCGGGGATAACAGAGCCTTCATCAAGATGTCAAGCCCCCTGCTGCTGCAATATTGATTTATTATATAGAAGCTTTTAAGGGAGAAATGAGATATGCCTTACAGGATAAAGACCCTCAAAACTTCCAGGTAGCACAAGAAACAACTTTGAGGATTGAACGAAATATGCTTGAAGCTAGGAAGTCAAATATTCCTGGTTTTACTAGAGGTTCTTCTTCTCAGCCCCATGAGGAGAAGAAGAAAAGTGGTGAAAATCAGAAACCCTCTAGTGATGGCATGAAAAAACTTACTCAGTTGATTAAACAGATGGAAATCAGTCATGCCAATCAAGTCAAACAGATGGAAGCCAGCCATGCCAATCAGATTAATGCTTTACAGAATAGATTGATCTCCTTGGAGAGGTCTCAAAGTAACAGACAACAACATAAGCCAAATGACAAGTGGCCAAGGATACCTCCTCAAAATGATCAAAGGCCACCTAATCCTTTTGAAACCACCAACTTGGTAGATCATTGCCCTATGCCTTATTGTAGACCTTGTGGTGAGTTTCATGAGGAATTTACATGTCTCGTCTTTCTTGAAGAGTGCAATAATGAATATGAAGACCAAGGAAATGAACAAGTAAACATGTGTAATGACAGGTATTTTGGTGACCACTATGATTGGATGGATGTTGATGATTATGGAAGCCATGGAAACTTTATGAGTGGAATTGTTGATAAAGCTACAGAAAAGTATGGGCCCAAGCCCACCCCTCAACAAGTTGCAGAAATGGCTAGGTTTATAGGCATTACATACCAAAGGAGGGAAAACAAAAGTCAAGAAAAAGGTCAAACCAATACTCCCAAGGTATCTCCTCCTAAGTCTAAGGTGCCAATTAGTGCAGATTTAAATATAGACTTAGGTGGATGGTTGAGTAATGTAAAGATGTTGGTGCCAGTATCAGAACTCATAAAGATTCCTTCACAAAAGGAAAAGTTGCTTAAAGCCATAGATGATCCACCTAAGAATCTTGTTGAAAAACAACTAGGCACGGCTTACCAGGATGCACTAGTGATTTTACAGAATTGGGATAGGAAGAATGAAAAGAATTTACCTTTCCACCTTTCCTTACTTGTGAAGGACAAAGTGTTACACAATTGCATGCTAGATTAAGGAGCTACTTCAAATGTTATCACTAAGAAGGTAATGGGACAATTGAACTTAAGAATATCTAGACCTTATCATAATATTTGTGCCTTGGACAGTCAAACAATAGAAGTGCATGGATTGATTAAAGGTTTACAAGTATACTTAGCAGCATTTCCGGACATCATGTTTGAAATGGATATTGTGGTAATTGATGTGTCGGATGTTTGGGGAATGTTATTGAATAGAAAAGAAGTTGAAGACTTGGGTGGTAGTCTACAAATGGACCTATCTTATGCTACTCTCCCTACCCCAGATGGAAGTACTTTCAAGTTGAATAGGGAAGTGTATAGGAAGTATCATGTTGAGGATCCCAAGAAGCCCCAAAATGAATTAAACTGGACTGATGAAGGTCTTGGTAACTATGTCATCTTGTCTAATTCCATTGTGCCTTTACAAGAAACAGGTAAAGATAATGAATTGGACAAGGTGTGGTACATGAACTTTGATGGTGCTTTTTCTAGAGCAGGAAAGGGTGCCGAAATTGTGCTTTAGTCTCCAAATGGTGAAGTGTTGAAGTTTTCTTATAGATTGGAGTTTGATGCAACTAATAATGTGGCTGAGTACGAAGCTTTACTCGGTTTAGAAATTTGCAGAGATAGGGGAATCAAATGTATAAATATCAAAGGGGATTCAGATTTGGTTATACAACAGTTAAAGAATAAGTTTGCTTGCAAGTCTGAAAGATTAAAGGGGTATAGGAGTGAAATTTGGAACTTAATGGATGACTTAGATGCTATAAACTTAATTGCAATTCCTAGAGAACAGAATGCGAAAGCTGATGAACTCGCAGTAGCAACTTCCACACTACAGCTTCCAGAGAACTTAATTGATGAAAACATTTCAGTAGAAGTTATTTTCAGGTCTTCCGTTCCAAATAATATGGATCACTGGCAGGTGTTTGATGATGAAAAACAGATGGTCAAGTTTTTACTTCACATTCATGAATTTTCAGACTTAGACATAAGTATGAAAGAGGAAGGTTGTAATTATACAGAAAATGATGATGAGGTAAAGGCACCACCTAAAAGAGTGGTTTCTTCATAAAGGGATTTTGATAGACAGGATGGTCACAAGGTAAAAGATGAATCAGAGAAAAAACTATGTGATTACCTAGAAGTCAGTATTGGAACTAATGAAGAACCTAGATTGATAAAAGTAGGCAAGACTACCCCTATAGAAGAAAGGAATGAAATTGTTAAATTATTTAAGGAATATAGGGATGTCTTGGCCTTTGGTTATGATGAACTCAAAGTCTATAGGGAGGATGTGATTCCTCTTAAGGAAGGTACTACGCCCTTTAGACAGAAGTTAAGAAAGTTAAACCCAAAGTTAGCTCCTCTTGTCCAACAGGAATTACAGAAAATGCTAGAAGCAGGTATTATTCAACAGACTAGACATTCTTCTTGGTGTTCAAACTTGGTTGTTGCTAGGAAGAAGAATGGGAAAATCCATATCTGCATTGATTTCAGGAACTTAAACATTGCTTGCACAAAAGACAACTATCCCCTTCCCAAGATGGAAACTCTACTTCAAAGGGTTACAGGATCAGGAATGATTTCCATGCTTGACAGATTCTTGGGTTATAATCAGATTCGACTTAAGGAAGAAGATAGGCATAAGACTACTTTTACTACTCCATGGGGTACTTTTGAATATCTTAGAATTAGCAAATGCTGGAGCTACTTTTCAAAGGGCTATGGATTATGCCTTTAGGGGGTTGATTGGTAAATTAATTGAAATATATCAAGATGATTTAACAGTCTTTTCCAAGGATGGTAAAACTCACATTGGCCACCTTAGGCAAGTTTTGGACAGATGTCGAGAGTTTGGAATCTCTTTGAATCCTACAAAGTCAGTCTTTGGGGTGACTGAAGGAAAGTTATTGGGCCACATCATAACTAAAGAAGGAGTTAAATTAGACCCAGAAAGGGTGGAAGCCATTGGTAAAGTGCCTTTGCCAACAACAAAGAAACCTCTTCAATCCTTCTTAGGACAAACCAATTTTGTCCATAGGTTCATTCCTAACTATGCTAAGATCACGGAACCTATATATAAGCTACTTAAGAAGGATGTAAAATTTGAATGGAATGATGAAAGTAGTCGAGCTTTTGAACAGATCAAAACTGCCAGAAGCTCTGGTTCTTATCAGTCCAGATTATGAGAAGGATTTTCAGATCTTTTCTTTTGCCTCTGAAGACACAATTGCTGGTGTGTTGCTTTAGAAAAATGACCAAGGCCATGATCAACCTATTGCATACATGAGTAGGGCCTTGCAAAATTCAGAATTAAAGTATCCCATGTTTGAGAAACAAGCATATGCCTTAGTCAAAGTATTTTCAGATCTTCTCTTTTGCCTCTGAAGACACAATTGTTGGTGTGTTGCTTCAGAAAAATGACCAAGGCCATGATTAGCCTATTGCATACATGAGTAGGGCCTTGCAAAATTCAGAATTAAAGTATCCCATGTTTGAGAAACAAGCATATGCCTTAGTCAAATCACTCAAATATTTTAGAGTCTTCATTGGATATTCCAAGGTGATTGGTTATGTTCCTAATTCCGCGGTTAAAGATGTGTTATCTCAAGTGGAGGGATTGGGCTCAAGGGGTAGATGGATTGCTAAAATCCAAGAATATGATTTGGAGATTAAACCAACTAAATTGATCAAGGGTCAAGGCTTAGCAAAAATGTTGACAGAAAGTAATGAGAAAGCCTTGAATATGGTTAACCAAATCAGTAATGAAGAATGGCATTCTAACTTGTTAAAGCTTGAACAAGTAGATTGGTATACAGACATCATTTTCTATCTTAAGAATCTAACTTGTCCAAGACATCTGGTAGGACACAAGAAAAGGGCTTTGAGGTTAAAATCTTCTAAGTATGTCCTTACTGGAGATGGATTAGGATGGAAAAATCCTGATGGAGTTATCATTAGATGTGTGGATGATATTGAATCAAAGGAACTAATGGATGAATTCCATGGAGGGTTTTGAGGACACTTTGCTGCTAAAACTACTACCCACAAAATCCTTAGAGCAGCATATTATTGGCCCACTATATTTTCGGATGTACATTAGCTTGTTCGTAAATGTAAGCCATGTCAGCTTTTCATAGGAAAGCAGAAGTTAGCAGCACTCCCTTTGCAACCAGTGGTGGTTGAAGGACCTTTTCAACAGTGGGGTTTGGACTTCATCGAGAAGTTTAGCCATAATTCAAGTAATAGGTTCTCTTGGGTTCTCACAGCCACAGATTACTTTACAAAATGGGTTGAATCCATTCTTGCAAAGACAACAACTGAAAAGGTGGTGATGGATTTCCTTGAAGACAGAATTATAACTAGATTTGGGGTCCCATCAAAGATAGTGACAGATAATGCCATGGTCTTTTGTTCAGCCGAGATGTCTAGCATTTTGTTTCAAGTATGGTATTATCTTATCACATGCATCAGATTATTATCCCAAGGGAAATGGTCAGGCAGAGTCAAGTAATAAAAACTTAATGACCATTGTTAAAAAAATAGTCAGCGAAAACAAGAAGTCTTGGGATAGTAAAATTAAACATGCACTATGGGCCGACATAATAACAAAGAAAGCAGCTACTGGAAAGAGTTCGTTTGAGCTAGTATATGGGTTGGAGGCTAGGTTGCCAGTGCACCTTAGACTTCCCACTTATGGGTCAGTTGAGGACATTTCCGCAGAGCAGGATGCAGTTCAGGACAGGGTTAATCAGATTATTGAGTTAGATGAAATCAGACGAAGGGCTTATGATCAGAATTGCAAAAATTAGAACAAGGTTAAGAAAGCTTTTGACAGGTCAGCCAAATACAGGGACTTCATTTTGGGTGATACAGTTTTACTATGGGATAAAGGCAGAGAGAAACCGGGAAAGCACAACAAGTTTGACAGTTTATGGCTAGGGCCATATTTGATCAGGGAAATAGTAGGGCCAAATTCTTTTCATCTCAGCCATTTGGATGGTGAGCCTATCAACATTCCGAGGAATGGGCAGCAGCTCAAACTCTTTTACAGATGATGGGGCAACGTGGTGTCTGAATGGACACCCTCTGTAACGTATCTTTAACCTTTCTCCTTGTATTTCAGTTTTGTATTATTTCATTCTTTATGTAAATATGTACTTAGAAATTTTTCTGTACTATAGATTTTTTTTGTTGTAAATTATGATGTTGTACTTTAGTTATTTCATTTTGTAAATGATGTATATAGCATTCATTGATTTAATCGTGTATAAATGTATTCTAATGTTGGTTATTAGTGTGCACTCCGGTGAGCACTCTATTTTGTAGGCGCTGGATTCTTGTATGCTCTCCGTCTCAAGTGAGAAGATCGAACACACGTCCCCATGTGGAGCCAGATGTTGACCGCCAATTTAGCACAGTTGGTCAACTCCATGTGCCATGAAGAGATGCATCATCAGAGGCCATGTTGTCAAAGACTTTTGGTCCTACAGGGCAGTGTTTGGCCCAACACTTTATTTTGTAATTGGAATTTCCGCACCCCTATGTGGGTTAATAATGTAATAGGTCTGCATGAGTCATGTCTAGGTCAGTTACCTTGGGATCGGTTCACTGGGAGAGTTCCTTTGGCCGAGCGTTTTTTATCCTCAGGTTATCAGTTGGGCTTTTCAGCCTTACTAATTTCCCTTGAGTTTTTCCCTCACACTTGCAATAAGTCCTCCAAAGTGGTGAATGGCGTTCTAGTGGGCTTATGTTTTGGTAACTATTATAGGGAATCATTGTAAATGACCATGCAGGACATCTTAGAAAGTTTCGCGGAATTTCGTCGAGTCTAGGTTAGTTTTTTTTAATTAATTAATTTTTAATTAAATTTCCCCGAGTTTGGAGGTTTATTTATTTAATTAATTAATTATTTTTGAGCAATAATTGTAAAAACTATATCTTTGGATTTTTGATAGGGGTATTTGTGCTCAAAAGAAATGGAATAACATCCTCTACATCCATGGACCAAGTTTCAGCTTAGTCGGACAACTTTAGCCATGGGTTTATCCACCTAGAGTGTCAGTCAGTCTAAAACAACGATTTTAATTGCTAAAGTCCAAACATGGCAAAATGTAAAAATTGTAATAATGAGTTAGAAGATGTGAAATGTTGAAATGATGGTTAGAGAGAGACCGCCTAAGCATAACTTTAGCCTCCCAACCTTTTCTAACCTCTTTCCCACTTTCCACACTCAAAAATCACGCCCCCTAGGGGGATTGACGTTTTTCCTTTTTTAATTGATTTGTGACTTGAGTGTGGCCCCCTCTCTTGAGCTTTCACTTCATTTAGCCTTTACATCACCCTTAGAGGTGACCCCACTCACTCCACCTCACTCATCCTTTCATTTTGCTTGATTTTTGACCTTGTGGAGCGCTCTCCAAGAGAGTTACGCCCCCCTTTTGTGTCTCTCCAATGGAAAATTCATTTTTTTATTGTTTGAGGCTCTTTCTCTTGCCCTAGAACGGATCCCACGACCTCCCTTATGGGTTTTGTGTGATCCCAACACCCCTCACTCATCTTTCACCCTTCCTTACCTTTCCCTCATCCCAAGTGGTGCGCCCTCCAAGAGAAGTGTGCCCTCCCTCTTCTTGGAATTCAACCAAATAATTTTAAAAAATTATTTGCGTGTCTTCTCTTACCTTGGCACGAATCCCATGCCTCCTACACACCCTTGGATCTATCTAAGCTATTTTTCTATTTTTCTACACCCTAGATCTATTGTGCAAACCCTAAGGGGTGCGCCCTAGCCTTGAGATCTACTCATTTGCTTGGTGGTGGACACTTGGCTTAGATCCAAGAGAGGTAGGTTTGCCTCTCCAAGTATAAATAGATCTCATTTCTCACTCCAAACTCACCATATCTTGAGCTATTGTTATGCTACTTGATTTCCAACTCTCTCTCTCTAGTCATTCATTTCATTTCATTTCCATTCTATGCTCTAGGGTTTTTGAGTATTTTCTCTCCAAAACCATTTTTCTTTGAGTAATATCAATATTGGATAAACTTTGGAGGACAACAAGAAGACTAAGGCGTATGCTTCTTTTTCTTATGCATGGGAGGTAACATTGTGAGGTTTTCTTTAGATGCTTGCAACACTAGATATTAGGTAAAGTGTTATCTAAGTAGATTTACTAAGGTGTATGCTTATTGCGTTTATCTATCTTGATGTGTTAAATAAAATAGAAGTGTCATTTTGTTTCAATACATCAACATATTGTCTATTGTATGCATGTTGTTTGAAGAAATCTTGCATGTTTATTTCTAGGGTTTCATTGGGAACTCCTTCAAGGAAAAGGGTCACTTGATGTTCTCACATACTTCATTTCTCTAACCCTATTACTCTTCTTCTACCATTGCTTTTCACCCATTCCATTTTCAGCTAGCATATGATTGTTTAAGTAGGTCAATTTAATCAAATACAATCTTTTTTTTTTGTGGAAAGTTCTTGCCCTAAAAGGCAAGTGTTTTCCTTAACTTTTTTGGATTGTGTGTAGCCATTCTAGCAAGCAAAGCTTGCTGATTTTGTAGGTATATCAGATCTGGTTGAGAGGCTTTGGACTGCCCAAAGGAGAAGCACACAACACTAGAAGACCCCTTTGGGGATTTGGTAGCTATCTCTCAACCCTACCTTGCATTTCTTAGCATTTTGGTACGTTTTTGCCTCTTTTTCTTGCTTGTGGTAGTTCACACCTATAGAGGAAGGAGTGGTATGACCTCCCTCTTTGTGTGAGCTTGTGGGTAGTGTAGATCTAGCTAGGGTTTCAAATTTTATCATTTTAGCCTTTCTCTCTAGCTAGGACGTGAGGTTTAGAAGGTGAAGGGCACCTTCTCAACCTAGGATGTGGGGTAGATTAGTCTCTAGCTTGCTTGCTTGATTTGTTATTTACTTGCTTAGTCTCTCTCCCTTCTTCTCATTTACTTGTTTGCCCTAATCACTAAACCTTAAAGAGAACCTAACCTAACTAAGCAAAACCATAATAATACCTACCTAGTTGGGAGAGGAATACCCCAATAGGTTAGGCTAAGTCTCAATGCTTGATGATATGATATGATGTGATGTGATCTATGGTTAAAGGATATAATTGTTCATGTTTTGAATCTACATCTTAATCTTAAGCCTATTGGACAACACACTTAAATAATCTAACTAGATCTTGCTTAGTTTCATCTCAAGCTTATCTCTTTCTTTTGCACATGGTTTAAATCTCAATACTTAACATTTTTTAAAGTGCTTAACAAGTAATTGGTTCTTTAGTCTATTTTGCTTATATCTATTGGAAGCCATTTGCTTGGGCTTGAATGAATGGTTAAGTAGGCAAACTCAAATTAAATTTTCTTTCATTCTCTTGAAGGCAAGTTGTTCTTGCTCTAATGCTCTTATTTCATAGCAAGCTCTTATTCTGCATGTGATAATCTCTCTTTTCAGCCATCTTATTTGCTTTACATGTCTTGATAAACTTCAATTGCTAAAGCTTAAGACAACACACTTAAAAGCTAATAATAGTTTCGGCCATATCACTAAATTGCACCTAAAAAGTGTCTTAAAATCTTCTAAACACTCTAATAATCACCTAAAAGTATACCTAATCAACTTATATACTTAATAGACTATTTAGGGTACTTTAGACCACCATCTTCACCATCTAAAACGAAGCTTGAGGAAAACAACGAAGGGTAGTGGCAGGGGATTGTCCCGCGACGCACTAGGTGTGTGTCCTCTTCGGGAAGTACTCTTGTTTTGGGCTGACTGGTTCTGCTAGGGTTGGCCTCGTTGCCATACTATCTTGAGCATCTAACAGTTATTTGGCAATAGGAGGAGGAGGCTTTGGTGTAAGCTAATTAAAACTTGATAGATCTTAAGAAAAGCCTAATAATTAAACCATAGACCGAACCTAATAGAATACTTGGGGGTTTAATAATTAAGAGTGTGGATCATTTTTGATAATCTTAACAACATCTGTGCTAAGACTTCTAAACCTTCTTAAGTTGTTGTTGATCTTGATGTCTTCAGGATAATGATGTGTTGATGATGATCTCATAAATTTGGTGATGCTTTAGTCTTTTGGTGATTTCCTGTACACATAAGAAGTTAAACGTGGTTAGCTTGCTTTGTATCATTTGTATCCTTGTATTCTTTGTTGTTAGTAATTGTATATGGTATTCTTTCATTGGATTTATTCTTTTGTAAACTTGTAAGTAATTTGTAATCTTTTGTAAAGAACAACCCTTTAACATAGTTGACCCCTTGCCCAATTTATAGGCACTAGTTTTAGTTGACCTAGGGAAAAGGCTTGCCTTGTTGGAAATACTAAAACAACTGAGAGGGGGGGGTGAATCAGTTGTTTATGAGATTAAACAATTTTATACCTTTTAAATATTATTTATCTTCCTTCAAGTGATCATCAACAATATACAGCATATGGACAGTAAATGTAAAGACCATCAGTCACACATAAAGTACACACAGAGACAGATTTTCACGAGGAAACCCATAAAGGGAGAAAACCTCTTCTTCTTTGAAATGATAGGCAGTCTTTTGCAGTTCTGTACATCATTTACAATTGAGCACCAACTCAATGTGAGGCTGCTACCTCTGTCTTACAAGCCGCAACTTGTTTGAGAGCTCCAACTCTCTGGTTTCTCTAGCACCCACTAAAAGGAAGCACCAACTCCCTGAGTATTCCAGCACCAACTGGATGGAAGCACCAACTTCCTGAATGTTCCAGCACCATATGGATGGAAGCACCAACTTCCAGTTACACAGGCTCCAACCTGCATAACAGAGAACACCTGTTCTCCCTAGCACCACCTTGCCACCCTTGTTTCTTTGGCTGCAACCAGATGGAAGCTACAACTTCCTGTGTTCAAGCACCCACTTGAACTTCTGAGGACAACAGTCCTCCCGAGCACCTCCCAACCTCCCTAATTTATAAAAATAATGAATACACAGACAATTTCTCTGATAAATCAATTCTTACCTTCCTTTCTCTGTTCTACTATTCTACTCTTCGTTTTCTCTTCCTCTGCTATTTTGCTCTGCGTTTCATTTTACTCTACACATCTGCATCCTTTCCTATCACTCATCCTCTTCTGTATTCTTCCTTACTGTCTCATTCATTTCATCCTCAGAATAGCTAACTCGACACAGTCTATTTCCACTTCTTTTATACACACAGACATAACGTTTCAACTTCCCAACTCCTTGGGCAAAGTAACGACAATTGTCCAGCCAACCGAAACGCCAACTAATCGACTACTAATGTGCGATCATGAGTCTGTTTTAATAACGGATTTGTAACTAAAAGTGTTAAGTGTGTGTGGAAGAACAGTAACCCTCCGATTACATTCAAACCTTATCCGCACCGTTGGATGATCTTTATCATGCTTTACCTTTAAATCGGGTTTCGGCATTTCGGCATTCCTTGATATCGCGATTCATGAAACTCTGACGTAGAGTTTGATCAACGGTCCGGGTGCGATCTTGTCTCAACGGTCACGATTATGTCGCGATATCGTGTATCATGATTTCGACATTTTTGTTTCATTTGTTCACTTTCCATTCCATGTTGCGATCCCTGAAGCTCCGACACAGTCTAGAATCAATGGTCTAGATCATAGCCTAATCTGACGGCTCAGATTACATCTCAATTTCGCATATCGCGAAATCGGCACTCCTGAGGTCAAGTGACTTTGTCACTTCAAAGTTCCGATCCCCGATGCCAATGCTCCCCTTTCCACGTGCTAGCCCTGCTGGCTATAGGCCTTGGCCCATATGACCATCAACAAATGACCTTGGTCAAACCTCTCATCGGAGTTTCGGCATTTTTGATGTCACCATGCACATGCCTACGGAATTCTCGATCCTCCGATCCCTGATTCTCCGATGAAGGAAATCAATGGTCCAGATCTCATTCTTGCTTTAATGGCTGTGATCAAATTGTGAAATCGCATATTGCGATTTCGGGGTTTTCGTTGTCAAGTGTTTTGAACAAATCAAAGTCCTGATCCCCGATTCTCCAATGAAGCCTTCTGTCAAGCTTCTCCCGGTGGCGCCCAATCGCTGCCACACTTATCTCCCTCGCAGCTTTTGTAGATCTGACAACTGATGAATGCCCTGCTTCCGATCTGATGGCTCAGATCCTTTCTCCGACAAGGACTGTAAACTATGGTCCAGATTCATTTTGGATTCAGTGGTTACAATTGAACCGTGATCTTGTTGCAATTTGTCTGATACTAACCCATCAATGACAACAACCATTCGTTGTCTGCAAACTTGCCATCAATGAAAACAACTATCAACACGTATTCGCTGCTTGTTCAATATTTGCCAACAGAGGATGCTGAAACTTGGTTGCTTGGCATGAAGAAATACTTCCAACTGCAGAATTATTCTGCCCATACCGAAGGAAGAATTGCAATGTACCAGTTGAAAGGAAAAAAATCCATGTGGTGGGATCAGTTTGTGCAGGTGCAGCATGTCAGAGAGAAAGAGGTCACGTGGAAGGAGTTTAAGAGGTATTTCGAGAAGAAATATCTGACTAAAAGATACTATGACAGAAAGATGAAGGAGTTCTTCGAACTCAAGCTAGGCAGCATGACTATTGATGAGTATGAATGAAGTTTTCTGGAACTACTGAGGTATGTTCCATTCATCAAAGACGAGGCTATCAAGATTCAGAGGTATCTGAGTGGACTGCCACCTTCCATTGGTGACAAGATTCAATACGATAATCCAAAGACCATGGAAGAAACCATAAGAAGGGTGAAGTGCCTATATGAAGGGAAGCAAGCCTTCCTTTTTCAGAAACAGTCCTTGGGGACAGTCATCTTTTAGAGAGCCCAGGAAAGTTGAAGGGAGTGAGCAGATGCCCAGACCTCCACCTATGGAGTGTTGGGGCTGTAAAGGGAATCATAGGTACAGAGACTGCCCCCATAGGAAAGACAAAGAAAGAACTGTCCATACTGTTCAACAAGCTAGAACAGTGGATAATATGGGCAATAGAATGCCGAGGATCTGCGCAGCCCTAGACAATAATCAAGTAGAATTTCAATCGCACATGATTGAAGTGGAAAGTATGATTAACAACCGACCACTTGTTATTTTGATTGATTCAGGAGATAGCCATAGTTATGTAGATCCTAAAGTGGTGGAAAGTTTGCATCTAATGAGAAGCAAACATGAGAAGTCTTGGTTGGTGCAATTAGCCACAGGGACCAAGAGGAAGGTCATTGAATTGGTTAAGTCCTGTTCAATGGACATGAAAGGAATGAGCACTAAGGTTGAATTGAGCATTCTGCCTTTAGGCTCATATGATTGCCTAATTGGGATGGACTGGTTGGACCAACACCATGCCCTTCTGGATTGCCGAAACAAGAGGTTCACATGTCTGAACGAAGAGGGAAATCAGGTAACAGTCCAAGGAATTCCCAGAGCCGTGGCTGTGAGGGAAATCTCAACTATGTAGCTGAAGAAATGTTACCGGAAAGGTTGTCAATTATTTGCAGCCCGGGTGGAAGAAGCATTCCAAGATGTGGTCACAAATTTGGAAGACCACAAGGTGCTCAAAGAGTTTAAGGACGTGTTTCAGGAGGTACCTGGACTACCTCCAAAGAGGGACATCGATTTTTCTATAAATCTGATGCCTGGAGCAGCTCCAATTTCAAAGGCTCCTTATAGAATGAGCACACCAGAGCTAAAAGAGTTGCAATTGCAGCTCGAAGAGCTACTAAAGAAAGGTTACATTCACCCCAGTGTGTCACCGTGGGGAGCCCCAGGCCTATTTGTGAAGAAGAAAGATGGGACGATGAGGCTGTGCATTGACTTTCGGCAGTTGAATAAAGTCACTGTCAAGAACAAATATCCTCTGCCAAGGATTGATGATCTTTTTGATCAGTTGAAGGATGCGAAAGTATTTTTGAAAATAGATCTCCGATCTAGATATCATCAAGTGAGGATAAAATATGAGGACATCAGCAAGACCGCCTTTAGAACAAAGTACGGTCACTATGAATTCACTATGGTTCCGTTTGGACTGTCCAACACGCCTACTGTCTTCATGTGCTTAATGAATGGAGTGTTCAGAAATTATTTGGACAAGTTTGTCATAGTCTTCTTGGATGATATCTTGGTGTACTCCAAGACAGAGGAAGAACATGAACAACATTTTAGAATGGTGCTGCAGGTGTTGAGAGAACACCAGCTGTATGCAAAATTGAGCGAGTGCTCATTTTACCAAAAGTAGATCCATTATCTGGGACACATTATTTCTGAAGAGGGGATAGTTGTGGATCCTAAGAAAGTGTAGGCCATTCAAGAATGGCCAGTGCCAAGAAATGTGACAAAAGTTAGATCCTTTATGGGTCTGGTAGGTTATTATAGGAGGTTCATAGACGGATTTTCAAGGATAGCTCATGCTATCACTTCCTTGCAAAGGAAGGAGAAGAAGTTCCAGTGGACTGAAGAATGTGAGAGTAGCTTCCAGCAATTGAAGTAGCTACTTACTAGTGCTCCAATCCTAAAGATTGCTGATCCAAATAAGGATTACGTGGTGTGCACAGATGCATGTAAGGAGGGGCTTGGAGGAGTTCTCAGCCAAGAAGGATTTGTAGTTTGCTATGAATCCTGAAAGCTGAAAGAGCATGAAAATAATTATGCCACTCATGATTTAGAGCTGGCAGCAGTTGTCCACGCATTGAGGAAATGGAGACATTACCTCATGGGCAAGAAATTCAAATTAAGAATAGACCACAATGGTCTGAAGTATTTATTTTATCAGCCGACCTTAAATGCCAGGCAAATTAGATGGCTGGAATTTCTGTGCGAATATGACTTTGATATCAAGCATATCAAAGGGAAAGACAAAAAGGTGGTTGATGCACTCAGCAGAAAAGTGCATGAATTACATGCTACAGCCATTAGCATGTACAGAACTGAGTTGAAAGACAGAATTGTGGAGGCTGCAAGTGTTGATTTGCAGTACAAAAGACTTGTAGCAAAGCTACAGCAACGTGAAAGACCACAGACCGAGGAAGGTTACACCTTAGGAACTGAGGGTCTACTTCTATATAAAAACAGAGTGTATGTACCCAATGACCGAGAATTGAAGCTGGCAATTCTAAAGGAGATGCATAACGTGGCTTATGCTGGACATTCTGGATATCAGAAGACTGTGGCAGCAATCAAAGGCCATTATTTTTGGCCAGGTATGAAGAAATAAATTGCTGAATACATCACCAGATGTATGGAATGCTAGAAGGTCAAGGCTGAGCACAGACACCCAGCAGGGTTGTTGCAGCCTTTACCTATTCCTGAGTGGAAATGGGATGTGGTAACATTGGATTTTATTATAGGATTGCCCAGAACAAGCAAGCAGCATGATTCAATCATGGTAGTGGTGGACAAGCTTACTAAAGCTGCCCATTTTATTCCACTAAAAACCACCCACAGAGCAGTAGATGTTGTTGATATCTTCTTAAAAGAAGTTGCACGCTTGCATGGAATTCCTAAGACAATTGTGTCTGATAGGGACCCGAAATTCACTTCAAATTTCTGGAAAGGATTGTTCAAAGGATTCAGAACGAATCTGAACTTCAATACAATGTATCATCCCGAGTCTGATGGACAGACAGAGAGAGTGAGCAGAGTAATCGAAGACATGCTGAGAAATGTATGTGATGGATAAACCATCAAGGTGGGAAGACTACCTGCATTTGGTAGAATTCGCCTACAACAATGGGTATCATGCATCACTGAAGATAAGCCCATTCAAAGCACTTTATGGAAGGAAGTGCAACACTCTAGTGAGCTGGGATAATCCAACTGACAGAGTAGTAGTTGGACCTGAACTACTCAAAGAGATGGAAGATCAAATGATAAAAATCAAACAGAATTTGAAAGCTGCCCAGGACAGGTAGAAAAGTTACGCTGATAGTAACAGAACCCATAGAGAATTCAAAGTGGGTGACCATGTTTTCCTGAAAGTGAAAACTAACAGGAGTTCCCTGAAATTGGGAAGTTGCGCCAAGTTGGCAGTGAGATTTTGTGGGCCATTTGAGATCCTAGAAAGGATTGGGCCGGTTGCATACATGCTTGCATTACCTGCATCTATGACTGTACATAATGTATTTCATGTTTCACTGCTTAAGAAATATGTACCTGATGTAATCATGTTATCGATTGGACTGTGATTCAGGTGGAACCAAAAGGTGTCCTGCAAGTGCATCCTATGCGCATATTGGACAGGAAAAGAAAACAGCTCCGGAATCGAGCTATAGAGCTTGTAAAGGTCCAGTGGACCAGGTACGGTCCTGAGGACGTGACATGGGAGCATGCAGATGTTATGCAGGTAGAGTACTCGCATCTTTTTGAAATTTTTGAAAAGCTTGCAGACGCTATGTAAAGCTGCACTGAGGACAGTGCAAAAATAAGGGGAGGGGAATTGTAATGTCCCCAAGGCTGAGCCCTGATGTAAAGCTTGCATTATGAATTGTAAATATGTGTTATAGGCTGGTGAGCCAAGTTTTGTATAAGCCGGTAGGCTTATGTGTTTGATTAGGCTAGAGAACCTAAGGGTTGAAGGCCAAGGGCCTGGATTTTGTATCTATATGTATGCAGCACATTAATAAAATATAAACACCGCCAGGTGCAGACCGACCACGATGAATGAGTGAAGGGGGACTGAGCGTCCACAGAGTGGGCAAGGAACTAGGGGCTAGAAGGTGGGAAAGGGGCTGAGTGTTGAGCCTAGGGGCTAAGCCTAGGGGGCTTAGGCCTGGAATAATATTTTAATATTTGGAATAATATTTTAATATTATTTCCAAAAAGAGCCATGTGCATATTATTTTATCCTAAGTTCCTGGAAAAAGGAAGGGCGTGTACAGAGAGGCATGCTGTGGGGACGCATGCAGTTCCCAGGGGGACAAATGTCCACCCTGACGCATGCAAATAAAATAGGAAAGTACAACCATGGGAGGGGATCTCTCTCATTCCATTCGACCTGACTACCCTAAGCAGGAGCCGTGCGAGCTAGTCTGCAAGAGACCTCGTGTATGTCTGTTACAGAGAGAAATCATGTGTTGTGTCTGGAGAATCCGTGTGCATCCACTTCCCAAGATCGAGCCTATGCGTGAGATCTCTATCCCAAAGCCGTGACCCTGAGCCATTTTTCCATAGCTGAGCCTGTGGAAGAAGTCGTGTCTGTTTTCCATTAGTTGTTGTGACCACGCAGTGCTGACTATGTGGGGTCTTGTTGGCCAGTGGTACAGCGTCCCTGTTCCGAAATCCTGACCGTGAGAACAGCCTGTGACTGCTGAACCAGTTTTTGGGAAGCCTGTGTCCATTTTCCCTGTGTTTGTTGTGGCACGCAGTTTGGGACTGTGTGAGGCTTGTTGTCCTGTGAGCGACTCCCTCCAGGTGAGAGAGTGTGTAGAGGAAGGAGAGAGCTCTTGGAAGAAACCCTATAGCTGCCTTAGAACCCAGAGACTTCCGGTCCGGTCTGTTCCTACAACCCAAGGCAAGGGAGATTGGCAGCCGAAGGACTGTCCAGGTGACAGAGAAGGTGCACTCTCCTGGGGTGGAACAGGCATGTGGGGAATGAGGGTCTGTGGGTAGTGAGTGTGGGAGATTCCTGGGAGAGCATTCTTTCTGGTGGTTGTGTGTGACTGAATTCCCTATAACCTCAGCCTGAGTCTAGAATCCTTGCCCTGGGGTGGAGCTCAATCCTAGCTCAGGGGTGACCCATTGTTGAGATGATGAGCAGTGTGGTCTAAGGCTGGGAGGTTCGTGG
>CBVK0102136857.1:0-18100 GCA_900067695.1 Picea abies
CCTAGCTCAGTNGGATGGTTGGTATGTTACAGTATGAGAGAATGAAAGCATTCTCTCCTGTATCGTGGCCCAGCTTGGGTGGCCGAGGATGTTACATTTCCAACACTTAATCTTTTTCAAATTCTTTCTTCTCTTTGGAGTCATATCAAAGGAAATCTTATTTTTTTCTCCAACAAAGAGGAAGCCAATCTTCTTTTTTGTTCCAACAAATAGGAAGCCAATCTTCATTTTTTCTCCCATATTCCTTTTTCTCCAACAAAGAGGAGGTTGATCTTCTTTTTTGCTTCAACAAAGAAAATAATATCCGACCTCCGAAATATTGGTGGGTCTCATAAAACTTCCTTTCATATTTTGGTCGTAACTTTTGATTTCAAGACTCATTTCACGTGCTCCTTATACCATTGGAAAGGGATCATCGAGATATGAAAATTCTCAGTTATAATATTTAGGAGATTCCTCACCAATAAATATATATTTTTAGGATTAAACATTGGTCTATTTTCATCATCCTAAGAACTCAACAACACAACATCGCAGCGGTAATGTTTGTGAAACAACCATCGAAGGGATCAGATATCAAACTCAGGGAAGTAGATCTGCACTTTTCATTTATTTTTCAATTAATTCCCTCGTGTTTGAATATATTCTAATTTTTATTTTAAAGTATTATGTATGAGAAACTCACACATTTGATTTTGAATGGCACCAAGGTACTAGCTGGAGGAAGATCATACTCAGAAATATGAATACATAGTGTATAAAGGAGTAAGCTACAAAGACACAACAACAAATATGAATACATAGTGTATAAAGGAGTAAGCTACAAAGACACAACAACATCTTCACGAAGGTAATATTCAACAAATGAGGTGGTTGATATATCAATGCATGAGAAACCAACAACAAAATGGAATCAATCCCAAATGGAATAATATGAAGTACATTATTCATGGTGGGAACGTCGAGGACATAGAGGCAGGAGAGACCCCCAGCATCTAAATTATTCATCACATTGTATGAGGTGAAATGGGGCCAAAATCCATGAAGGCCCACCAACAATAAAAGGCAAATTTGAAATGTAAATGAATATAATGCATGATATGGTAAATCATAAAAATTTATACTTTCATTATTCCCTCATCATGCCTTAGAGGATAAGGACAAAATTTTGTAAATGGAAGGTCAATACTTGGGAAGGTGGAAGGTCAAGAGTCGGGAAGGAAAAAGGCCAAGAGTCAAGGTGAATCTCAATAAATAAGGGGATTACATTTGAAGTGGAGTATTTTGGCTCTTGTATATTTCATGTACTATTGTTGAAAATTTTAATTAGGAGAGGTATGTTTGGCCAAGATATTTTCTAGATAACTTGGATCCTTGTGTTGCCATGTTGTGGACTATTCTGTTGCATTTCGCTCAACACTTGGGTTGTGTAAGAACGTATCGTGTACTATATAATATTATTGTGTGTGTTTTTTGCATTATTATTTATGTTTTCCATGGAATATTTTTCTAAATATATGGGAATAATATTGTAAATTATTTTTTAAATGCTAGACTATTATGGGTTTACAATTATTTATTAGTATTATTTCCTCTTCTATGTGTGAACTATTCCCTGGGCCATTGAGAGGAGCATGTTTGGTTCTATGTTTTCTTTATGGTTACCTTATTTTCATTCGGATACATGCATATTAGATCAGTTGCATTTGATTCCTTAGCTTATAAATCATCATCGATGGACCAAATCGCAACTAGTAAACCCCAAACCAGAAATGGTCATTGGGAAAAACTCCAGATAGGTTCCCTAATCCAAATGGTGATATTTCTAATTGGAAATTTTTACCAGGGGTAACCC
Source organism: Picea abies (assembly GCA_900067695.1). NCBI lineage: Eukaryota > Viridiplantae > Streptophyta > Pinopsida > Pinales > Pinaceae > Picea > Picea abies. The sequence continues at coordinate 1,856 of CBVK0102136857.1, forward strand.
CTTTTGTTTATCAAGGTCACACAGGCTACATCAATAGAATTGGCAGTACAAGGATGGTCAAATGACAAGCCTTCTCATGTGGATTCATTTCATTAAATAGTTTTAACCAACCCATGGCTCTTATTTTTATCTATGTATGGGATAACCCTTTGAGTCTTTCGAGTCCCTTAGGGGGAATCTCAATCAAGACAGTCGATCTCATGTCAAAATTAACACTCGATGGTGAAGGGGATGTCTCTGCATTGACACATTGATGGTGAAGTGAATGATGGTTTAGCACTAGGAAGCATAGTAATAGAAGGAGGGAACACTATTTCTAACCAATTTTGTGTCACAACTATAAGGGAATTTCCATCAAAACTCTTAAACCCTTTAGATATATAGAGAGAACAAAAGAGTGACTCTATATTTTTGAATAATCGATAAGAATTGATTTGTAAAAAATCTCATATTCAAGAAATCCAATCAGTTTCATAATCTAAAGATATTCATTATCTTTATACAAACATGTTTGATGATAATCACCCACATGAGAGTCCACTTGTTTATCATGCATTGCAATCTTTACATTACTCTTCCAATGATACAATACTGAATGGTAAATGAGAAAAAAAAATTCCAATCTTTCATTGATCAAAGGCTCATTCTTAATGACAGTCCATCCAAGATGCATAATGTTAAATGTCCTTTGCAATTTAAATTTCTGGAACACATTCAAATACAATTTGATCATGATAACCCTTTATTTTATGATTATTTTTTTGTTATAGAATTGAATGTGAGCACTAATATATCATTCATTGATCATTTGCAATCTGAAATTTATAATCTCAAGGCAAAAATGTTGGTGATAGAAGAGACAAAGCATGAATAACACATAAAGTTTCCATATACCCATGTGGAAATAACATCGCTTAGACATCCCATCACCATGCAAGACATTGGAAACATCGAGATGATCAGAGAAACATTGTCACCTAAATATTCTCCAAAATCACAAGTTAATCTTCAAGGGAAGACACATTACTCATCTTTGGTTTTTTCTCAATACTCCATCACTCCTCACATAATTTTGATGATGCTATAGGAGAGATATTGGAGTCATTATTTGTTTTATGTTTCCCTCAAACTAGTAGGTACAATTATCCCTGTCAACATGTGGGTTATGTAAAGTGTGGGACCAAGGAGACTCTCCTAGATAATTAGACACTTCAGTTTCTATCTAGGGTTATGATAGGTTCTCATTGTCTTGCTTTGAGTGGGCCTGGGGAGACTTTCCTAGATAATGAGGCACTTCAGTTTCAACTGATGGTTATGTCAGGTTCTCATTATCTTTCTCTAACCTCTGGAATAAATGATACCATCAATAATGAGACTCTCCCACATGGTACATTTCAATCAAGTTTAATACATGGTTCTCACTAGGTCATTGTAAATGTTATGATAGAATTAAAGCTTGGTTGGATGGATCCTACATAACTACATCCCCCATGAATGATAACATTACCAACTTTAACATGCTGGATAAATTTTTACTTGATTCAATTCTTCCTATTTTTAGTCTCTTATTACTCCAATATCTACTTTTAATTTTTTAGGAACATGTGGTTGAAGGTTTGGAGTTTCTTGAATGGATACATTGGCACTATGCTTTCACATAGTCCTTTTTCAGACACTGTAGGATAGAGTATGAATATGAGTAGCATAGTTATTTTACTTCCTTGTCTGATAGAGTATGAATATGAGTAGCATAGTTATTTTACTTCCTTGTCTACTTGCGTAGTATGGATTTTTTTTTCCATTGCTACTTATATAGCATAATTTTTTTACTTTTTTGTTTTCTTGAATAAAATGCACCAACTGTTATTAGTTTATGTTGCGGCTTAGGCTAGCTTACTTTAGTCTTAGTTTATTTTTTTCATGAGAGATTTCTTCTTTTCATTGATTCCTTTCATTTTTTTGTTTAACTTAAAGCTTGGCTTAACTTTTGTTTACATTCATCTTCATGAGGAAATTATGTGTAGAATCCTTTGAGAATATTTAACTCAAAGATTCATTTGTACTAGGAGAATTCACTATAGCATTGACATCTATTTGTACTAGGAGAATTCACTATAGCATTGACATCTAGACAACAATTAACTAGAAGAGTACGATCTTGAGATGTTGAAAAAGTACATGTTGTAAAATACTTTATAGTTTGGGGAAAATTGGAACAGAAAAATCATGAATACTCCAAGTGAAGAAATACATCCTTAAAGCATTGAATGGATTTTTTTTTCATATTTATCGACATCTAATCAGATGAGAATGCTTAAGGTCCTAACTATCTGAGTTCTTGATGTATAATCATAAAAATTTAGTGTTAATCATGTATGTTCATTTCTTTACCTCCATTAGACTGGCTAGAGTACCATACTCCTCCTTGCTTATCTTTTTACTTGATAACTCAGAGCTTTTTATTTCCAGCTTCCTCCTAGTAAACCTTATTCATTGTGTAATCACACGTTGAACTCCATTTCCCAATGGAAAAGACACTAGTCTACAAATATTTCAAATAATGAAGGACGATGAGAAGGTTCATCAAGAATAATATTTCAAAACTCAACCAAGTAAACAATTGAGAAGGTTCATCAAGAATAATATTTCAAAACTCAACCAAGTAAACAATGCATGAACCATACAACAGGATACACATTCACTTGCATAAGTGTCACATTTTTCTTTACAGTTCCATACTTGGGGAAAATCCTGAAAGCAAAGTGTTACAAGTAGCCTTGATATGTCATTTTCATTTGCATGTGTGTAATGTGGATACTTACCTCGATTTCAGAGATTGGACCTATTCAAATCCTACCATATATAATCTACAACATGATTTCAAAGAGATAACAATTGAAGGAGTGCTAACAATATTTTTTTGATGAAAATTCTTAGTTGAGAAAGAGCATTATTATTTAAGAACAATGACCTCTTACAAATGGCCCATGGTTTGGATCCTATAGGATACTGATCAACAAGAAATAGTTTTCAAAATTCACTAGTAGAACTATTGATCATCACAACCAGAGCCACTTGTTGCTTCAAAGAGAGATCTTACTCATGGACAAAGATTCAATGTAGTTGACTCCACCTTTATATTGGGATCATGGCAACATGAAATCGATAAGATTTAGGATTTGACCTAATATGTCCCAATAGGTATTGTTCCTCATTTACTCGAAGCTTTATATTTTGGTTTAGTGTTCCATGCCAACCCAGATACATGTTTCAATTCTATTTTATGTTATGAGATATCTACAAACATGTTTTTTAGGGAGGAAATTATATTAGTCAACATTTCTTTTAGTCAGTTGTAATATCTAGTTAGACATGTTTGTTTGAAAAGTTTTAACAAATAAATCATTCCAGTATCATGATGTGCCGCTAATTTATTGACATAACCTTATGTTTTTTTTATGCATATGTACAGACCTCAACCATTGAAGTGTTGGCTCACCTAAAGAGAAGAAAATGTCTTGAGGAAAACAAATGGATTTAGAAAATTTGATATGATGTGAACTTTATTAACGAACCTATTTCTGGATTCTATTTTCAATTCTCTGCACATAATTTTCTTAATCCCTTTTCATTTATGAAAATTTGGGATTGAAATCAATCTTATGTATTGAATGGTTTGTCCATGTAGGTACAAGTGCCTAGTTCATATCATATGCCTAATTTGGAACTGTGGTGAGATGAGCATGTTACTCTATAGAATAAGCTTCAAAACTTGGAGATATTCAAAATGTGAGCACAGATTTTGGAACCCAGGGATATCATAGGATAGAGCAAAGCAATCTAATGGATAACAAAGGAAGCTCTTTTCAATCCTTACTTATTGAAGCACAAGACAACAAAGATGCACTAACAATGTTCAAAAAATCAAATGTGAGATGTAGTTATCAGTCAGTACCAGCACTGAAGCCCATATAAATGAAATTATACGCTTATATTATTTCAAGAGAATTATATTTTTCAAGAGGTTTCATAACCACTTGTTGTGTTGGGATGTATGAACATTTTCAAGCTACTGGAAACACTGACATTCATGATTTCTTTTTCAGTATACTCTTCCTTGCTGACTGCATATCTTTAATCATCAGTTTCTAAGGTTTCATTTTTCAATTGTAGTAGGTTTTTGGATTGAGTTTATATTCTAATTTTGAATATTCCTTCTCTATTTAATTCCCTATCATCTCTTCCCATAAAAGAAATTCATCCTATGAATCCATTTATTTTGGGGTTCTTAATCATATTGATGAGATACAAATAGATCACCTCCATTTGTCTCATATAGTCAACACCTTTGCACTGGAAACATGCCCAAATCAACTTGCATATATTTCTGCGCTCATGAGCTGAACTTGAGGTCTCTATTGAGGATATATCTGGATGAATATTTTGGAATATTATAACGATAATCAGACCATGAACTAACAAGTGGTTAATAAATGGTTATTCTTTCATGTTGGGTGGTGACAATATCCTATGTAACAGGGGAACCATCCACACACTAAGTATTTTCTCACGTGAAAGGTGAAGTTTCAAACTTTAAAGGCTGAAAATCAAAAGGGATAGGTTTATTTAGACAAGTGAGAAAAATATACAAAGTGTGTATCAATAGTTGGTAGTCATCCCCTATCATTATAAAAGAATGTCATCATTTTCCCCATCCACTATATGCTAAGAATTCACTAAATAAACTAGGAAGGAATAGGAAAGAAAGATTGATCAAGCTAGGGGACATGCATATATATTTGTCGTGGCTATGGACATTCATTAGAAGAGGAGCAAGGCCAGTTACATCTTAGTGACTCCATTAGGGATATGGACACTTGTTGGAAGTGGAGCAACACCTAAGGGATGAAATATACACATATGATAAAAACAAAATTATATCCCAAACCTATATCAACCCCATGACGAAGTTACCAACCTGAATGGGTGACGTGGTTTAAGGAAATAAATCCCAACATCATTTATCCTCTCTTTACAACAGATAATATGTACTAGCTAACATGCAAGAATCACTAGTGATACCACCATAATTAAACCTTTCAGGTACTAGTTGCACATTTATTCTAGAGTTTCTAATCTTAAAAGTAATAGTATAACCCTCTACATTTATTTTTCTCATAAGTTAGGGAATACTAGAAGAAATTTTGGCTTCTCCCAGTGTGTGGCCAATTGTTGTGCCAACATAGCATCCTCCCCAATTTCTTCTATTCACTTCAAAACACCAATACTCTAAGAGAACAAATTGGGCCCCCTATTAATTTTTTCTACTAAAAAACCTTCTAAAATATTCCATGCAAATGTCAAAGTCCAAGATCCTCTTCTTTCCCTCCAAACTTGATCGTTTTGAAAAATTTTGAACATAAATCTGGCTCGTTGATACACAGTGTATCAAAAAGCATCCTATATATTCACCGATACACAATGTATAGATGAGACTAATATATCTTCATTGATACATCTTATATTGGGAACATCTCCTTATTTTCTTTGATATGCTTAGACCTTCCAAGACTTAGAATTTTTTTGGGTTTTCTTTCTTCCCTTTACCAGTAGTGGAATTCACCTCTGTCTCAATACAATGGAGGATGATCATATTTTTCATTCCAATACATTGGAGACCAAATCTCTTGTGACAGTCGACACACTGATGATGGATATCTATTTCTAATTGATACACAATGTATCAACGATCATGCTCTATCTTCATCGATACATAGCGTATCATTGATCCTTTTTCCTCTTTTTTTGTCAATACATTGATGGAATATTTCCATCCCCCTCCAACATAGGGCCTATTGGAAGGTATCTTCCTTTTCTTCATGACATAGTCTGTATCAATGAGATGCTCACACCTTCAGGCCTCTCCTTAATTCTTCCAACTCGGATCCTTTTCAATGCATCCATTAGTTAGGCTCTTTCGATTATCAATGATCAAGAATTTTTTAGTCTAATTGGATGGATGATGTTGATTTCCTATTGATTTTGATTGATGTCATGTCACCGTCACAATTGAGTATTATAATAATCTTGGAAAGTATGTCTGTGTCACTAGTAGCTTTCATTACACATAGCATACCAGCATGTATATTTTTCACCTCTTGATTCTATGACTAACCTTAATCATGAAAGTGGTGTTTATTATCAGGTGGGTTAGTTGTAACATCTACAAGACATAGGTTGGACATGAATTGCATCTCAAAAAATAATTGGTCCTCCCAACACATTTTAAGAATCAAGTTCTCAAAACACCTATTGATTGTTTTCACGAGATAATATTTCTCAACCACTGATAGGTAACCTCGGTTCCAATGGATATATTGAGATCCTATATAACACAGATGTCATGGGAACTGACAGAAATGAATTTCGGTGAAGCAGTAGAAATAACAAGGCCCTAACTTTTATTAAAAATGTCTTTGCTCATAATTTTGGGTCGCACGTCAAAGTGGATTTTTCATCTCCAAAGTAGGCCAATTATATGTTTTGCAAGATTATGAATCCAACTCCACTAACAAAATTGAAAGTTGAGGTATAGAAACTCCAAAATGATTACCAAGGGATATTTCTTTAAACAACCTTCATTATACATTAATCTACTCAAATGATTGAATGAAGTTGTAATTTATCTCTCTAGAAACCTCTACATGTACTCTATGTGTTGCAAAAAATGATGTCTAAATTAGACATCGTGTGAGAAATTTATGTACTTTTGAACTCGAGTTATTAGTGTGCTAGAAACAACACCTTCCTTTTATGTATTGACTTCATCTCCAGATCCATTCAATGGGAGCCAAGAAATAAGGAACCCTTCTTATCTTTCTCACTTCTTGTCATTAAAAACAATTAGAAATTGTTGCAAGCTTCAAGATCTAAATTCTTTATTTTCCTTGTTCAAAATTCATCATTAGAATATGTCCTTCACCCTCTAATACACGCATCTTTGCATTCTCTCTGATAAGAGAAACCTTTCCAAAACTTAATTTTTTTTTGAATTATTTCTTCTCTTTGGAGTCATATCAAAGGAAATCTTCTTTTTTTCTCCAACAAAGAGGAAGCCAATCTTATTTTTTGTTCCAAAAAAGAGGAAGCCAATCTTCTTTTTTTCTTTGATCTTCCTTTTTTCTCCAACAAAGAGGAGGTCGATCTTGTTTTTTGCTTCGACAAAAGAAAACAATCTTTGACCCTTGACATAGTGGTGGATCTCCTAAAACTTCCTTTCGTATTTTGTCCATAACGTTTGATTTCAAGACCCATTTCATGTGCTCCTTATACCATTGGAAAGGGCTCATCGAGATATGAAACTTCTTAGTTATAATATTTAGGAGATTCCTCACCAATAAATATATTTTTTAGGATTAAACATTGGTGTATTTTCATCATCCTAAGAACTCAACAACACATCATTGTAGCGGGAATATTTGTGAAACAACCATCGAAGCGACCAGATATCAAACTCGAGGAAGTAGATATGCAATTTTCATTTAGTTGTCAATTAATTCCTTTATGTTTGAATATATTATAATTTGTATTTTGAAGTATTATGTATGAGAAACTCACACATTTGGTTTTGAATGGCACCAAGGTACCATCTAGAGGAAGATCATACTCAATAATATGAATACATAGTGTATAAAGGAGTAAGCTACAAAGACACAACAACATCTTCAAGAAAGTAATCTTCAACAAAGGAGGTGGTTGATATATCAACACATGAGAAACCAACAACAAAAGGTAATCAAGCCCAAATGGCATAAGATGAAGCACATTATTCGTGGTGGGAACGTCCAAGACATAGAGGCAGGAGAGACCTCCAACATCTAAATTATTCATCACATTGTATGAGGTGAAATGGATCCAAAATCCATGAAGGCCCACCAACAATAAAAGAAAATTTTGAAATGTAAATGCATATAATGTCTAATATATTAAATCATAAAAATTTATACTTTCATTATTCCCTCATCTTGCCTTAGAGGATAAGGACAAAATTTTGTAAAGGGAAGGTCAATAGTTGGGAAGGTGAAGGTCAAAATTCGATAAGGGAAAAGGCCAAGAGTTAAGGTGAATCTCAATAAATAAGGGGATTACATTCGAAGTGGGGGATTTTGGCTCTTGGATCTTTCATGTATTATTGTTGAAACTTTTAATGAGGAGATGTATGTTTGCCCAAGTTATTTTCTAGAGAATGTGGATCCTTGTGTTGCACTGTTGTGGACTATTCTGTTCCATTTCACACATCACTTGGTTTGTGTAAGAATGTATCATGTACTATAGAATATTCTTGTGTGTGTTTGTTGCATTTTTATCTATGTTTTCCATGGAATATTTTTCTGAATATATTGGAATAATATTGTAAATGGTTGTTTAAATGCTAGACTATTATGGGTTTACAGTTATTTATTTGTATTCTTATCTCTTCTATGTGTGAACTATTCCATGGACCATTGAGAGGAGCATGTTTGGTTCTATGTTTTCTTTATGGTTACCTTATTTTCATTCGGATGCATGCATATTAGATCAATTTCATTTAATTCCTTAGCTTATAAATCATCATTGGTGGACGAAATTGCAACCAGTAAACACCAAACTAGAAATGGTCGTTGGGAAAAAATATGGATAGGTTCCCTACTCTAAATGGGGAGAGTTCTAATTGGGGTTTTTTTACCGTGGGTAACCCCTGTGGTTGATCAAGGTCACACAAGATACGTCAATAGAATTGGTGCTACAAGGATGGTCAAATGACAAGCCTTCTCATGTGGATTCATTTTATTAAATTGTTTTAACCAACCCATGGCACTTCTTTTTATCTCTATATGGGATAACCCTTTAAGTCTTTCGAGTCCCTTAGGGGGAATCACAGTCAAGACAATTGATCTCTTGTCAAACTTAATATTCGATGGTGAAGGGAATGTCTCTACATTCACACATCTCAATCAATTTAACATTGCACAACATAATCTAAAAATTATTTGGGATAATGAAATTTGTCAATTATTTTTCCTTGCATTAGAAGGACGAATTAAATTATGTCTTAGGACATTACCAGTGAAATTGATACATAGTTGGAAACAATTCATGGAAGTCTTTATTACTTCTCATGTAGATTATGATTATGATGAAGTCTTTAATGAACTTGAGGATATTCATTGGCTAATAAATGAACCTGTAGATGATTTCTTTCAAAGAGTCATGGGAATTTATTGTAGATTTCATGAAAGTGACAAACCCTCAGACCAAGAAATTCTTGATTGGACTGCATATCTTGTCTCTCTTTCTAAAGGCTACAATCTAGATAATAGAAAGATCTCTATTTCACAAGATTCATATATACATAATAAATATTTAGTCACCTCTCATCCCATAGAAATATTTTCAAACATACAAACCATGATACCTTACACTTAGACATGTGATACTTTGCACTCTGATTTCAATGAGAAATCTAGGGAAATTATTCAAAAGGTGATTTCAAATCTGTATTAACTAATGAATCAATTCATGAAATTGATCTAGATTTGAATGATGGTTGAGCACTAGGAAGCATAGTAATGGAAGAAGGAGGGAACACTATGTGTAACCAATTTTTTGTCACAAATATAAAGGAATTTCCATAAAAAATCTTAAGCCCTTTAGATGTAAAGAGGGAACAAATGGGCGACTCTATTTTTATGAATCATGGATAAGTTTTGATTTGTAAAAAATATCATATTCAAGAAATCCAATCAGTTTCACAATATGAAGATCTTAATTCTCTTTATGCAAACATGTTTGATGATAATCACCCACATGAGCATCCACTTGTTTATCATGAAGTGAAATCTTTACATTACTCTTCCATTGATACAATATTGAATGGTAAATGAGAAAAACAACAATTCCAAGCTTTCATTGATCAAAGACTCATTCTTAATGACAGTCCATCTAAGATGCACAATGTTGAAATTCCTTTGCAATTTAAATTTTCGGAACACATTCAAACACAATTTGATCACCATAACCCTTTTTTTCATGATTATTTTTCTGTTACGGAATTGAATGTGAGCACTAATATATCATTCATTGATCATGTGAAATCTTAAAATTCTAATCTCAAGGCACAAATGTTAGTGATAGAAGAGACAAATCATGAATAATACATAAAGTTTCCATATCCCCATGTGGAAATAACATTGCTTAGACATCCCATCACCATGCAAGACATAGGAAACATCGAGATGATCCGAGAAACATTGTCACTTAAATCTTCTCCAAAATCGCAAGTTAATCTTCAGGGGCAGACACATTACTCATCCTTGGTTTTTTTCTCAATACTCCAACACTCCTCACATAATTTTGATGATGTTATAGGAGAGAACTTGGAGTCATCCTTTGTTTGATGTTTCCCTCAAACTAGTAGGTACAATTATCCCTCTCAACTTGTGGGTTATGTAAAGTGTGGGTCCAAGGATACTCTCCTAGATAATGAGGCACTTCAGTTTCGATCTAGGGTTATGCCAGGTTCTCATTGTCTTGCTTTGGGTGGGCCCAGGGAGTCTTGCCCAGATAATGAGGTACTTCATTTTCAACCGATGGTTATGTCAGGTTCGCATTATCTTGCTCTAACCTCTGGAATAAATGATACCATCAATACTAAGAATATCCCATAAGATACATTTCAATCAAATTTAATACATGGTTCTCACTAGGTCATTGTAAATTTTATGATGGAATTGAAGCTTGGTTGGAGGGATCCTACATGACTACAACCCCCATGAATGATAACATTACCAACTTTCACATGCTGGATAAATTTTTGCTTGATTCAATTCTTCTTATTTTTAGTATCTTATTACTCCAATCTCTACTATTAACTTTTGGTGAACATGTGTTCTCAAGCTTGGAGTTGCTTGAATGGATATATTGGCACTATGATTTCACATAGTCCTTTTTTAGACAGAGTAGGATAGAGTATGAATATGAGTAGCATAGTTATTTTACTTCCTTGTCTACTTATGTAGTATAGATTTTTTTTCATTGCTACTTATATAGCATACATAATTTACTTATTTTTGTTTTCTTGAATAAAATCCACCAACTTCTATTAGTTTATGTTGTGGCTCAGGATGGCTTACTTTAGTCTTAGTTTATTTTTTGCATGAGAGATTTCTTCTTTTCATTGATTCCTTTTGTTTTTTTGTTTAACTTAAATCTTGGCTTAATTTTTTTTTACATTCATCTGCATTAGGAAATTATGTGCAGAATCCTTTGAGAAGATTTAATTGAAAGATTCATTTGCTCTAGGGAAATTCACTATAACATTGACATCTAGACAACAATTAACTAGAAGAGTATGATCTCACTATGTTGAATAAGTACCTGTTGTAAAATACTTTACAGTTCGGGGAAGATTGGAACAGAAAAATCATGAAGACTCCAAGTGAATAAATACATCCTTAAAGTATCGAATGTATTTTCTTTCATATTTCTCAACATCTAATAAGATGAGAATGCTTAAGGTTCTGACTATCTAATTTATTGATGCATAATCAGCAAAATTTAGTGTTAATTGTGTATGTTCATTTCTTTACCTCCATTAGATTGGCCAGAGTATCATACTCCAACTTGCATATCTTTGTACTTGATAACTCGAAGCTTTTTATTTCATGCTTCCTCCTGGTAAACCTTATTCATTGTGTAATCACACGTTGAACTCCATTTCCCAGTGGAAAAGAAACTAGTCTACAAATATTTCAAATAATGAAGGATGTTGAGAAGGTTCATCAAGAATAATATTTCAAAACTCAACCAAGTAAACAATGCATGAACCATACAACAGGATACATGTTCTCTTGCATAAGTGTCACATGTTGCTCTGTAATTCCATACTTTGGGAAATTCCAAAAGGAAAGTGTTACAAGTAGCCTTGATCTGTCATTTTCATTTGCATGTGTGTGATGTGGATACTTACCTTGATTTCAGAGATTGGACCTATTCAAATCCTACCATATATTATCTACAACCTGATTTCAAAGAGATAACAATTGAAGGATTGCTAACAATAGTTTTTTATGAACATTCTTAGTTGGGAAAGAGCATTATGATTCAATAACAATGCCCTCTTACAAGTGGCCCATGGTTTACATCCTTTAGGATACCGATCAACGAGGAATGGTTCTCAAAATTCACTAACATAACTATTGATCATCACAACCAGAGCCACTTTTTTTTTCAAAGAGAGATCCCACTCATGGACGAATATTCAAGGTAATTGACTCCACCTTTCTACTAGGATCATGGAAATAGGAAATCAATAAGATTTATGATTTGACTTAATACATTCCAATAGGTATTGTTCCTTATTTACTCGAAGCTTTATCTTTTGGTTTAGTGTTCCATGCCAGCCCAGATACATGCTTCAGTTATATTTTATGTTATGAGATCTCTATGAACATGTTTTTTAGGGAGGAAATTATCTTAGTCAACATTTCTTTTAGTCAGTGGTGTTATATAGTTAGGCATCTTTGTTTGAAAAGGTTTAACAAATAAATCATTTCAGTATGATGTGCCGCTAATTTATTGGCATAGTCTTATGTTTGTTTTATGCATATGTACAAACCTCAACCATTGAAGTGTTGGCTCACCTGAAGATAAGGACATGGCTAGAGGGAAAAAATGGCTTTAAAAAAATTGATATGATGGGAACTTTATTAACGAACCTGTTTTTGGATCCTGTTTTCAATTATCTGCAGATAATTTTCTTAATCCCTTTTTAGTTCTGAAAATTTGGGGTTGAAATAAATCTTATGTCTTGAATGGTTTGTCCATGTAGGTACAAGTGCTTGTTGATATAGTATGTATGATTTGGAACTGTGGTGAGATTATCATTTTACTTTGTAGAATAAGCTTCATCACTTGGAGAGATTCAAAATGTGATCACATATTTTGGAACCCGAGGATATCACAGGGTAGAGAAAAGAAATCTAACGGATAACAAAGGAAGCTCTTTTCAATCCTTACTTATTGAAGCACAAGACTACAAACATGCATTGACAATGTTCAAAAAGTCAAATTTGATATGTACATATCAGTCAACACTAGCACTGAAGCCCATATAAATGAAATTATATGCTTATAATTTTTTCAAGAGGTTGCAAAACCACTTATTGTGTTAGGATGTATGAACATTTTCAAGCTACCAAAAACACTAATATTCATGATTTTTTTTTCAATATACTCTTCCTTGTTGACTACATATCTTTAATCATTAGTTTCTAAGGTTTCATTTTTCAATTGTAGCAGGTTTTGGATTGATTTTATCTTCGAATTTTGAATATGCCTTCTCTCTTTAATTCCCCATCATCTCTTCCCATAAAATAAATTCATCCTCTGAATCCATTTATTTTTGGATTCTTGATCATGTTGATGAGATACATATATCTCACCTCCATTTGTCTCATATAGTCAACACCTTTTCACTAGAAACATGCCCAAATTAGCTTGCATCTCTTTCCTATCTCATGAGTTGAACTTGAAGTCTCTATTGAGGATATATCAGGATGAATATTTTGGAATATTGTGACAGTAATCAAACCATGAACTAACAAGTGGTTAATAAATGGTTATTATTGCATGTTGGGTGGTGACAAGTTCATATGTAATAGGGGAACCATCCACACACTAAGTAGTTTCTCACGTGAAAGGTGAAGTGTAAAAATCTAAAGGCTGAAAATCAAAAGGGATAGCTTTATTTATCCAATTGCAAAAAATATACAAAGTAATTCTCAATAGTTGGCACTCATCCCCTATCAATCTAAAATAAGCCCATCACTTTCCCCATGCACCGGATTCTAATAATTCACTAAATAATCCAGGAAGGAATGGGAAAGAAATCTTTATCAAGCTAGGGGACATGCATATATCTTCATCGGGGCTATGGACATTCATTGGAAGCAGAGCAAGGTCTGTTACATTGCAGTGACTCCATTAGGGATACAGACACTTGTGGGAAGTGGAGCAACACCCGAGAGATAAAATATACACATATGATAAAAATGTTTTGTATATCCCAAAACTATATCAACCCCATGACAAAGTTACCAACCCGAATCGTCAATGTAGTTTAAGGAAATAAATCCCATCATCATTTATCCTCTCTTTACAGCAGACAAGATCTACTAGATAGGATTCAAGAATCACTAGTGAGACCACCACGATGAAACCTTTCAAGTACTAGTTGCACATTTATTCTAGAATTTATGATCTTAAAAGTAATAACATCACCCTCTGCATTTTTTTGCTCATAATTTACGGAATACTAGAAGATATGTCAACTTCTCCCAGTGTGTCGCCAATGTTTGTGCCAACATAACACCCTCCCTAATTTATTCTATTCACTTCAAAACACCAATACTCTAAGAGAACAAATTGGGTCCCCCTATTACTTTTTGCCACTAGAAAAGATTCTAAAATATTCCATGCAAATGTCAAAGTCCAAGATATTCTTCTTTCCCTCCAGACTTGATCATTTTTGGAATTTTTGAAGATAAATTTGGCTCATTGATACACAGTGTATTGACAAGCATCCTCTATCTTTACCGATACATAGTGTATCGGAGAGCATCCTTTATCTTCATCAATACATCTTATATTGACAACATATCCATATTATTGTTGATATGCTTAGACCTTCCAATACTTGGAAATTATTTTTGTTTTATTTCTTCCCTTTACCCTTAGCACAAGTTAACCTCCTTCCCAACGTCAATACAAAAGAGTTTGATCGTATTTTGTGTGTCAATACACCAGAGAATGAACCACTTCTGAATCTCGACACACAAGTGATGGATCTTTAGTTCCTCCCAATAAACATTGTAACAACGATCATCTTCTATCTTCGTCAATACACAGTGTATCATCTATGCTTTTTCCTCTTCTTCCACTGATACATTGGAAGAATATTTCCATCCCCAGTCGACAAAAGACATATCATCAAAGATCTTCCTTTTCTCTCCAACATAGTTTGTATTGGTGAGATGCTCACATATTGAGGCTTGTTACCCCCCAGCCTAGGGGTACCTAAGGAGATGATGTCTTGAGGCATGCAGTTCAAATACATGGAGTGCCAAGAGTCATATGACCAGTTGATCCAACATTGAGCAAACAAATCCCCTCATCTCCACCACACATCACCATTCATTTTCAGCAGCATAGCAACTCCCTCCACACCAGTATGGCCCATAAATGACAGCTTGTCTTGCTTCATGAGGTAAAAATTCCATTATTGTGGTAAGTGTCACTTTAATAATTGAATAATTTGAGCATGTTGCAAAGGGTCCTTTATTTATTATGGAACTTTTACTTGGAAATTATACCTTTTACCTTTTTTCACCTTGGTGGTTGACATGGTTTCCTATCAAGTGGGTCACCCTCGAGAAAAGGGTTGCTACTGGGGGGTATCCTTGAAGGGTCATTGTACCATTCCCACTAATACTTGCAACTTTGCACACTTCTTCCCCTTTGTTTCCTCATCTTTTGGGTCTTTGGGTTCATTGATCCCAAGAAGGGCTTGTACCTCATTTCATGGGAAGAAGGGGATGAAGTCCCAGAGAGTTTTTAGCTGGAAAAAGTCAAAATCCATAACTAATCCTTATGAATTCTCTCCCTAAGGTCCTGAGAGAAATGAAACACTTCTCCATAAAAATGAATAAAAATGTCTCGCTTGAGGGGGGAATGCATTCTGGTGTATTTTAATTTCTAGTGCATATGGAACTCAATGTATTCTAACTTCAAGTGGAATTGTGGTGCTCCTTTTTCCTTCCTTGCACATAGAACTCACTGTTCATAGCATAAAAAATGAAAGGAAAATAAAGGGCTTGAAAAAATGTTGCATTGCAAATGAAGGGATGCATCACACCCTCCACAAAGGAACATGTAAATGAAACAATATGAGCCCTTGATATGTCAAGAACCCCATGCCAAAAATGCATACACCAATCCACCTCATATTCACTACATGGCTTAGGGAGTGTCTTCTTGGGAAACATTCCTTGACTTGGGGATTGGCCTACCCAATAGGGCATGATGAAAACCCTCCCATACCTAAATTTGGAAAAGTTTTTAAGGCCTTTGAGTATTTGTTTAGTTTGAAAAGGGGGGATTTGATGCACATGTTTGGGTGGTTCTCTTATTATATGTGGCTTACTTGGC
>CBVK0102136859.1:91-10116 GCA_900067695.1 Picea abies
TTCTGAGGTTTTTCTATGCTATATTGATATTTGGTTCTTAACATAGAAGATTATCAAACCCTAGCTTAAATTGGATTTATAAGCTAGGTGATTTAGAGATTTTGTGTCTTCTTTGGATTTATAAGGGTTTAATTCTAAAATAAACATTTTTTTCTCCTTGTTGGATAGGTTTTTGTCCAAGCAAGAGACTCCATTAACCTAATAGACAAGGCACTAATTGCAATGGAGATTGTAAATTTTTCCACTAATAAATGTGGAAGTTTGGGGTTTGAAATTTATAATGTTGGGATTTGATTCTACATGCTATTTGACTCTCTTATTTTTTAAGGGAGTCTCGATTGAATAAGTGATTTTTCTACAACCAATAGGGCTGCTATATTCCATTGCTATCTCTTGTTTCATTTAGAATTTAACCATGGAAATCATTGTTTAACTATTGGAACTGAAAGTGATTATCTAGAGCTTCATTTTGAGCCATTTATTTGTTGATTTTTATGGTAAAATATTGTTGTTCTAGAAACAAATTTCTACAAACAAAGGTCTGTCACAAAATCTTGTTGATAACTCTCATTAATAGCCCTCATTTTCTATCAAAGTCTTGGTCTAAATATTGAAACATTGTGTACTAGTTATGAGCTTTATTTCCAATATCACATACTTGATTTTGATGGTTTAATTTGCAGCTTTTATAACTTGGCCATTGCTGATACATAATTGTTTACTTGTGCAACTTTGGGACAGAAAGCATAACTCGTTGTTTCCCTTTTGTTCTAAGGCTCATTTCATCATATATTGTCTTGGTTCTGGTTGTCTAAAATTTGTTTTGCAGGTATTCCTCATTGGAAACTTTTTCCTTGATCGATACACATAATCCATCAAGCCCCATACAACATTTCATTGTGACCTATAGGGGTGTTCCATTCTTCTCCTTTGAAACCCCCCTAGGTTCGCTCGAGAAGCCTCCCTTATGTTGGACTTATCCTTCACTAAAATGAGGGGGATATATGCTGAGGTGACAGTGATAGGTGCCCCTTTTTGTATCACATGCTTATGGTTTGGGTTGGGATTTTCCCTAACTACAAACCATGCAATAACATTTTTGGTGCCCTTGTCAGGGAGGATTTTGAATATTTTTTCAAGCCCTAACAACATTTTGGAAATATTTTATCCCAAAGCCTTTACCTCTAGCTTGTCTAACAACACCATTAGGGGAAATATCCTTTACAACTTTTGATGAAATTCTTATAAGTTTATCTGGCAACTCCATTGAGAAAAATACCCTCTCCTTTTTCAATGAGCCTTGAGCTCATATGGTAGCTTCATTAAGGTGTATTTTAGGATAATGGAATCATGGTGTCGTGAGATTTTCATGGGAGATATCATTTTATTGATATCACAAATGTCCCTGGGTATCAAAATCATATTTCTCGGGACTAGAGAGATAATTCTCCACAATTTGATGGAAACCTCACCTCGACGGTTGCTCATGTGCTATGATTTATCAAATATGTTTCTCATTTGAAAATAACTCATGAATATGTATTAATCAAGTTTTTTATAATCTCTTTGCAGCCAATACAAAGGGCCTTCTCAAAGATAGTTGTTGTCTCAAGAGCATCACTTCATTTACAGGTCTCTTCAACCTTTTCTTTGACAAACAGGCCATCGAAACTCGAGCAAATGAATCCTTCATTAGTTATCTTACCAAGGCATTAGAAACAAAAAAATTCTTCATAAGAACATTCAACACTATTTTTTGAAGAACAAGTCCATGAAGAGGAAGAAGTCTTAAAGGAAGTGCAGGATCTTGATAAGACATCACCTGCCAAATATCAAGCCCATGATGACGAGAAGAAAAAGAGTTTCCTCTTTAACGCAAATATCAAGCCCATGATGACGAGAAGAAAAAGAGTTTCCTCTTTAATCCTTTGGAGAGAAATCATATGAAGTGATCATCATGATAATTAAGCCCCTTGTAATGAAGAGATGCTTGAATAATATCCATGAATAAAGTTGCCAAGAAAAAAAGGAAAAATTCCAATAAAGTGCAACATGTTGAACTTTCGGACGAGACATTTGTATCCATCCTCCCACTTGATGAAGATGAAGAATTAATCGATCTAATTGATACATTTGATCAACACATTGATGATTTCATACATGTTGGGAGGTGTATATGGGACATGGGTTGTTCTCGTTTTGATGGAGATCCCATCTATGACATTGAGGGCAACTTCTAGTTAAAGAATGCAGAGATATTCCCTTTGGAAGATTGCTTTCCATACATGGATGATAAAGATATTTGAAAACCTAATGATGATATGATCACATAATTTTTTCATCCACCAGTGGATGGCGTGTTGCAGTATACTTGTGTTGATTCCCAGCCATACCTTGTGGATCATCCTTTTGAGGACTCAAAACTATTATTTGATGAAGATTCTCAACCATCTTTGTGCTTGATTTTTGATGGACATGAGGACATGGAAGGGTTGTACAAACCCTTGGGTCATAAAATTCCAATTAGTTTTAGAGAATGGCTTCCCACCTTTTCATATGGAGATACCATATCAGCTCAACATCATTTGGATACATTTTCATAAGTTTCCAATTCATGTGCCTCCTAAAACCAATATGAGGATGTGTGCATGAAGCTATTTTCTTAATCTCTCATGGGGAAGGACAAAGAATGGTACAAAAATATCCCTCCCGAAACATGTACTAGATGAAAAACATTTCAAAAAATCTTCATGAAAATATTTGTAGAATATGAAGGTTATGTCTCCCGATCTATGTATATCCCTCGTCTTGCAAATCATAATAGCCTTTTGGGATATTTCGTCTCCTCTTAGAATTCAAAAAGAAGAAATCAGGAAGAAACTGAGCCATCATCTATATGGTATCCTTATTCACAAATGGGTGGATCAAGCTTGTGGCTATTCTTTCTAGTAGGACTATCTCCCTCCCACCCACCTCCATGAGTTGTTTTCTATGATTGGTCACATGCTCATTTATGCACATAATTTTTATGTTCTTAACTTATATTTTTCGTATTACATGATTTAGAACAGAGGGAGATAACTTGATGAGATGATCCATTGGTTGCATTGGTTGTACGATTTCACTTGACATATTTAGGGTTTGAACTTTATGGGCCTCGGACCCCAAGTAAGTAGGTAGGTCATTTTGTTTTCTGCATCGCATCTGTGTGTTTCATAGTAGGTTAGTTTCATTCATTTTATATGATTTGTTTTACATATTGATTTATTTCATTTATGCATAGTTTTTGTGATGCATTTGCTTGAATTATTGGCATGTTAGTTAGAAGTTTTTGAAAAAATTAAAAAAATATATTTTTAAGGAATAGTTGAAATTTTCAAGTTTTGATCATATGAATAAAGGGTGAGCAAGCCACCACTTGATTTTATAATATCTTTCTTAAATTTGTGTAGGAATAGGTCTTACCAAGAGATTTTGAGGTTCTCATGCACTCTACAGTGAACACATGTCCCCATGTAGGAGCTAGATGTTACTCCCCAGCCTAGGGGTAACTAAAGAGATGATGTCTCAAGGCTCGTAGGTAGAAGACAATGAGCGTCAAGATCCAGATGGCCAATTGATCCCACATTTAGAAGGAAAATCCACTCCTCTCCACCACACATCACCATTCATTGTCAACATCATTGTAGTGTTCACCACACCAACATGGCCCAGAAAGGAAAGTAAGTCTTGCTTCGTGATATAATAAGTCCATACTCCTAGTAAGTTTCACTTTAATAATTGAAGCATTTGAGCATGTTGCAAATGGCACTTTCTTGATTATGGAACATTTTCGTGGAAATTATACATTTTTCCTTATTTCACCTTGGTGGTTGACATGGTTTCCTAGTAAGTGGGTCACCCTCCAGAAAATGGTTACTACCGGGGGGTCTCATTGAAGAGTCATAGTACCATTCCCACTCATACTTACCACTTTCCACACTTCTTCCCCTCCATTTTCTCATCTTTTGGGTCTTTGGGTTCATTGACCGCAAGAATCACTTGCACCTCATTTCATGGGAAGAAGGGGTTGAAGGACCAAAGGTGTTGTAGGTGGAAAAATTCAAAAACCATAACTAATCCTTATATATGCTAGCCCTAAGGTCCTAAGAGCAATGAAATTCTTCTCCATAAAAATGAAGGACCTTTAAAAGAAAAATGAATGAAAATATCTCACTTGATGGGGGAATGCATTGCAGTGTCTTTTGATTTCCATTGCATATGGCACTCAATGTATTCTAACTTCAAGTGGAATTGCAGTTCTCCTTTTCTTTCCTTGCACATAGCACTCAATGTTTGGACCATAAAAAATGAAAGGAAAATTAAGGGCTTGGAAAAATGTTTCATTTCAAACAAATGGATGCAACACACCCTTCACAAAGGCACCCATAAATGAGACAATATGAGCCCTTGATATGTCAGGAATCGCATGCCCAAAATTCATACCCCCATCCACCTCATATTCACTACATGGATTAGATAGAGTATTCTTGGGAAACATTCCTTGACTTGGGGATTGGCCTACCCAATAGGGCACCATGAAAACCCTCACATACCTAAATTTGGCAAAGTTTATAAGGTCTTCGATCATTTGTTTAGTTTGAAAAGGGGGGATTTGGTGCACATTTTTGGGTGGTTCTCTTATTAAATGTGGCTTACTTGGCATGATACATGTGAATTTTAGACCCTTGGAGGGCATATTTTCTTGTCTGTGTAGGACCTTCCCTGGTGGAAGACATTCATGAAGGGACTAGGCCACTTGGACCTTCATAGGGGCTTGAAATCCCATTGGATGGACATTGTGCCCAACTCATTGGAGTCCCAATATGATGAACATTGCACCTTGAGAGACACCCTAGCACATGATGAATTCTTGGAACCATGAAGAGAGGGTGACATCACCTTCCTATGCCATAATGTCCCTCTTGGATAGCTTGACGTCACACGTTTGGGAGGATGTTTGGCCTTTGGGTGCACTTGGTGGTGTTGTGGGATTGAAGCTCCACCTTATTTCTTGATGTGGGAATGATGTGGAACCTTCCTAGTATGATGTATTGGCCTTGGAAGGATCATATTCACACATTCCACTTTGGAGGAGAGTATTATGGGCCAATGTCCCATCATTTTATTATTTTTTTTCATTTTGTAGCCCATGTGGGAAAAAAATCAAAACAATTTGTTCATTAAGCATTGTAACTTAGGTTTTAGCCTAAAATCATGGATTTAATTGTAAATTGGAAAAGCTATGACTTGGGTTTCCTCATTTAAATATGAGGCAAGTCATTTTCATTTTCATCATAGCTCACCATTTGAAAATTTTCTCTTGGACTGATATTTCGGCCTCTCTTCTTTCTTGTCATTATGGATGAAACACTTGTTTATTGGATAAATAAGGACTAGTGACTTCTCTTGTATGCTTATCTTCGGAAAATCGTTGGACTTTATTTGATAGTAATGGTTTTTCATGATATCTCTTGGATTGGGTAAGGAATTTTCTGCAATCCTGTGTATTTTTCTTCTTGAATTCAAGGTTATACTATCAAACCCTAGGAGTAGTATAAGGGGATACACCCTCCATCAAAGATATTTTTCTATTTTTCACTAAAAATGACTCAAAGGATTGCCACAAGGAGTAAAAGGGTTTACACCCTTGTGGAAAGACTTTGCTAGGGCTTATCTTCTCTAGGGAGTAAGAGGGTTTACAACCCTAGAAGATTATCAAACCCTAGATTAACCTGGATTTCTAAGCTAGACGATTTGGAGATTTTGTGTCGTCTTTGGATTTATAAGGGTTTAATTCTCAAAGAAATATTTTATTCTCCATTTTGGCTAGGTTTTTGTCCAAGAAAGAGACTCCATTAACCCAACATACAAGTCACTAATTGCATTAGAGAATGAAAAATTTTTCATTGATAAACATGAAATTTTGGGGTTTGAAATTTATAATGTTGGGATTTGATTCTACATGCTATTTGACTCTCTTGTGTACTAAGGGAATCTTGATTGGATAAGTCATTGTGTTGCTACTATTAAATTAGATGCATACATTAGGGATGTTATATTCCATTGTTATATCTTGTTTCATTCAGAATTTAACTATGGAAATCATTGTTTAACTATTGGAACTGAAAGTGATTATCTAGAGCTACATTTTGAGCCATTTGTTCGTTGATTTCTATGGTTGAATATTGTTGTTGTAGAAAAAAAATTCTACACCCATAGGGATGTTGCAAAATCTTGTTTATAACTCTCATTAACAACCCTCATTAGCTATCAAAGTCTTGGTCTAAACATTGGAACATTGTGTACTAGTTACGAGCTTTATTTCCAATATTGCATACTTGATTGTGATGGTTTAATTTTCAGTTGTTATAACTTGGTCATTGTTGATACACAATTTTTTACGACTTCAAATTTTTGACAAAAAGCATAACTTGTTGTTTCCCTCTTTTTCTAGAGCTCATTTCATCATATATTGTCTTGGTTTTGGTTGTCTAACATATTTTTTGCAAGTATTCTTCGACAAATTTTTCTTGACAGATACTTATCCTCCATCAAGCCCCCTAGAACCTTTTATTGTGACCTATAGGGGTGCTCCATTATTCTCCTTTGAAATCCCCCTAGGTTCACCTGGGAATTCTCCCTTTTGTTGGACTTATCCTTCACTAAAATGAGGGCTATATCCATTGAGGTGACAGTGATAGGTGTTCCTGGTTGTATCACACACTTGTGGTTTGGGTTGGTATTTTCCCTAACTAAAAATCATGTGATAACAAGGCCTCTCCTAAATAATTCCAACCCAAATCCTTTTCGCTATGCCCATTATTCAAGTTCTTTCGATTATCAACAATCAAGCATTTTGATTATGATTGGATGAATGATTTTGATTTCCTTTTGATTTTGATTGATGTCATGTCACTGTCGCAATTGAGTATTAAAATAATATTGGCAAGTCTATTTATGTCGCTATCATATTTCTTATGCATAGCATACCAGCATGTATATTGTGCACCTCTTTATTCTATGACTAACCTTAATCATGAAAGTGGTGTTTATTTTCAAGTGGGTTAATTGCAACATCTACAAGACATAGGTTGGCTCTGAATTGCATCTCGAAAAAGAATTGGTTCTCCTTACACATACTCAGTATCAAGTGCTCCAAACATATGTTGATTGTTTTCAGGGCCTATGGGATAATATTTATTGGCCATTGATGGGTAACCTCAGTTCCAATGGATAAATTGAGAGCCTATATAACACAAATGTCACAAAAATTGACAAAAATGAATTTTGATTAAGCAGTAGAAAGAGCGAGGCCCTAACTTTTATTAAAAATTTATTTGCTCATAATTTTGGGTCACTCGTCAAAGTGGATTTTTCATCTCCAAAGTAAGTCAATTATATGTTTTTTAGGATTACAAATCCAACACCACTGATGGAATCAAAATATGAGGTTGATAAGTTCCAAAACAATTAACAGAGGATCGTTCATCAAGAAAACTTAATTAAACATGAATCTACTCAAATGATTGAATGAAGTTGTAAGTTATCTCTCTAGAAACCTCTCCATGTGATCTCTTTTTTGCAAAAATTGGCACCTCAATTGGACATCGTATGAGAAATTTATGTACTTTTGAACTTGGGCTAGTGTTGTGCTAGCAACAACACCTTCCCTTTATTTCTTGACTTCATCTCTAGATTCATTCAATGGGAGCCAAGAAACAAGGAACCCTTCTTATCTTTCTCACTTCTTGCCATTAAAAATAGTTAAAAACATTTACAAGATTCAAGCTCTAAACTCTTTCTTTTCCTTGTTCAAACTTCATCAATAGAAGATGTCCTTCACCCTCTAATACACGTATCTCTTCATTCTCGCCGATACGCGAAATATTTCCAATAGTTAATATTTTTCGAATTCTTTCTTCCCCTTGGACTCATATCGGAGGCAATCTTCTTTTTTTCTCTGACAAAGAGGACTTCAATCTTCTTTTTTTCTCTGATCTTCATTTTTCCTTCAATCTTCTTTTTTGATCCGACAAAGAAGAAGCCAATCTTCTTTTGTTCTCTAATCTTGTTTTTTGCTTCTATCTTATTTTCTTCTTCAACAAAGAGGAGTTCGGTCTTCTTTTTTTCTCTGACAAAGCAAATAATCTCCGACCTCTGACACAGTGATGGGTCTTGTAAAAATAACATTTGTATTTTGGCCATAACTTTTGATTATTAGACCCTTTTCATGTGCTATTTATACCATTGGTAAGGTATTGTCTAGATCTACATCTTCTCGATTATAAGATTCAGTAGATTCCCCACTAATAAATAAATTTTTCAGGATTACACATTGGTGTACTGTCATCATCCTAAGAACTCAAAAACACAACATTGCAGTGGGAATGTTCGTGAAACAACCATAAAAGGGACCAAATATCAAACTCGAGGAAGTAGATATGCACTTTTCATTTAGCTATTAATTAATTCCCTCATGTTTGAATATATTTTATTTTTTATTTTGAATTATTATATATGATCAGATCACGCATTTTGTTTTGAATGGCACCGAGGTACCAGTTGGAGGAAGATCATACTCAAAAATATGAATACACGATGTATAAATGAATAAGCTACAAATACACATCAACTTCTTTGTGAAAGTAATATTCAACAAAGGGGGTGGATGTTATATTAGCACATGAGAAGCCAATAACAAAAGTGTATCAATCCCAAATGGTAGAAGATGAAGTATAGTCTTCATGGTGGAAACTTCCCAAGCATAGAGGCGAGAGAGACCCCCAGTGTCTAAATTATCCATCACATTGTATGAGGAGAAATGAGGTCATAATCCATGATGGCCCACTAGCACTAAAAGACAAATTCAAAACGTAAATTCTTATAATGTATGATATACTAAATCATGAAAAATTCTACTTTCATTATTCCCTCATCATGACTTAGAGGATAAGGAAAAATGTTTATAAATGGAAGGTCAAGAGTTGAGAAGGTGGAAGGTCAAGAGTCAAGAAGGAAGAAGGCCAAGAGTTAAGGTGAATCTCAATAAATAAGGGGATTCCATTTGAAGTGGGGGATTTTTACTCTTGGAGCTTTCATGTGTTATTGTTGAAACTTTTAATGATGAGAAGCATGTTTGGCCAAGCTATTTTCTATAGAACTTGGATCCTTGTGTTGCATTGTTGTGGACTATTTTGCTATGTTTTGCTGAACACTTGGGTTTTGTAAGAATGTTTCTCCTACTATAAACTATTCTTATGTGTGTTTTTTGCATTCGTATTTCTATTTTCTAGGGAATATATTTTTGAATCTATGAGAATAGGATTGCAAATGATTGTTTAAATGCTAGACAATTTTGGGTTTGTAGTTATTTATTCATATTCTTGTCCCTTCTCTATGTGAACTATTTCTCGGGCTATTGACAAGAGCATGTTTGGTTCTATGTTTTATTTCTGGTTACCTTAGTTTCGTTTGAACATGTGAATCTTATATCAGTTTCATTTCATTCCCTATCTTAGAGATCATCATCAATGGACTAGGCTGCAACTGATAAACCCCAATCCAGAAATCGTTGTTGGGCCATAATCTGGTTAGGTTCCTTAATATTCCAAACTGTGAGAGGTCTAATTAGGACTTTTCATTGGCGGTAACTCCTACTATTGATCAAGGTCACACATGCCACGTCAACATAGTGGTACCACTAGATTCTATAAAATAATTGCACTTCTTAATGTGTCGTAGAATAGTTTGTCAAAGGTGTTGTCCATGCAAGGTAAAAAACTTGTATCTCAAATTATTCGACCATATCATTAATCTAGATCTCATGGGCTGAGCTCTGGATGGCTTGAATGTTGAGAGAGGAGGAGCTTATATGTGCCAATATTGCATGAAAAAAAAAGAATGGAGAAAAACATGTAAATGAAGTACTCAGGAGGTGAGGCTCAAAGATGAGCCTCACCTCTAAAACTAATTACTAGTAAATC
>CBVK0102136862.1:0-23278 GCA_900067695.1 Picea abies
TGCATATATGTTTTTGTCTTGTTTGCAGGAGAAGCTTTGTGGAAGGAGCAGCAGCAAGGAGACAACAACTCAACGGAGGATCTACTTCGACCTTCAGTAAAAAAGGTTAGTTCATTCTTCTGGTGCTTGTCTGAGAAAAGGGGTTGAGATTTTGGGTAGAAGGCTAAAGGTTAAATCTGAAGGGTCATGATCTGCGTATAAGCTTAGAACCCTAGCTTATTGGTCCGTAGGGTAGATTACCCCACAACAACCATGGGGCACTTTCATGTATGTGAAAATGCCTTTTGGTTTGATGAACACAGGAACCACTTTCCAGAGAGCGATGGACATTGCCTTTGTGGAAGAGTTAGGGAAATTTATCGTCATCTACCTGGACGATGTAACTGTGTTTTCCCAGTCTGATGATGAGCACCTGAGACATCTCAGAAGAGTCTTCGAGAAATGCAAGAGGTTTGGGATTTCTTTAAATCCTAAGAAAAGCCTTTTTGGATTAAAGGAAGGAAAACTGCAAGGGCACATAATCTCCAAGGATGGAATCAAAATAGACACCAGTAGAATCGAGGCCATACAAAAATTAGAACACCCAAGAAACATCAAAGAATTACAGTCTTTTATCGGAAAAATAAATTTTCTATGAAGATTCATACCCAATCTGGCAGAGCTCCTCAGAAACATTACAAATATGTTGAAAAGAGATGTAAAAATAAAATGGGACGCTGAGTCCAGGCAGTCTTTCGAACGAGTCAAACGAGCACTCACAGAGGCCTCGGTCTTGATCAGTCCTGATTTTACTAAGGATTTCTATCTTTTTTCTTTTGCTTCTGAACATACCATTGTAGTTGTATTATTACAGAAGAACAGCGAAAGGTATGATTAACCCATAGCCTTCTTCAGTAAAGTGTTAAGATACACTGCTTTAAATTACAAGATAATGGAGAAACAAGCTTTTTCCTGGGTAAAAGCCATAAAAGATTTTAGGGTCTACATTCTCCATTCCCATACCATTGCATATGTTCCGAATGCGGTAGTAAAAGACATTTTGACCTAGGACAATCTGGATGGAAGAAGAGGAAAATGGATTGTTGTCATTTTAGAATACGACATAGAGATTAAGCCTATGAAACTAATTAAAGGTCAAGGCCTAGCTAAATTAATGGTTGAATCTAATTTCCATGCTCTTGACATTAATTTTTTAGTTGCAGTAGATGAACAGGGCGAGATGGCGACTCCAAGCATGAGAGAGGTATTTCTCAACTCTCTATGGTACGCAGACCTTATATTCGTTTTGCAAAATTTACAAGCTCCCCCTGGTTTGACTAAGACTAAAGATAGATTTTTGAAGTTGAAAGCCTTAAAATTGTGTATTCTAGAAGGCAATCTGTATTGGAAAGATCCTGGAGGTATTCTGTTAAATTGTTTATTGAAAGATGAATCTGAAAAAGTGTTACAAGAATTTCATGCAGGAGAATGTGGTGACCATCTAAACTAGAAGGTCACAGCCAACAAAATCCTCAAAGTTGGTTTCTATTGGCCCACCCTATTCATTGATGTACATCGTACAGTGACCGCATGTCATCAATGTCAGTTGTTTGAAGGCAAAAGGAAACTCCTTCCTCTCCCCCTGAAACTGATCTCAGTTGAAGCCCCTTTCCAGCAATGGGGATTGGACTTCATTGGAGAAATACACCCTCCTTCTTCAGGCCAGCACAGGTGGATTCTCACTACCACAGGTTATTTTACCAAATGGATCGAAGCAGTACCAAGCAGGCAAGCCAGTGATTATGTTATTATCAAATTCCTTGAAAATAATATCTTGTCTCGTTTTGGATGTCCTAGAAATATTATAACTGATAATGCAGCTGCTTTTCGGTCGAAGAAACTCATAGATTTTTGCAACCAGTATCACATTGGTTTGGTACATTCCAAAGATTACTACCCTCAGGGGAATGGGCTGGCGGAATATTCAAACAAAACCTTGGTGAACATCATCAATATGTTGCAGGAAAACAAGAAATCGTGGCATAACAAGTTGGTGTTTGCATTGTGGGCTAACAGACTGACCACCAAAAGGTCAATCAGTATGTCACCATACCAGCTAGTTTATGGCACATAAGTAGTTTTCCCCACTTCCTTAGGAGTCCCTGTCATGAAGTTGCTTCAAGATGTACAAGTTGAGCCAAATGACTCAAAGAGAAGGATCAACCAGATGATCCATTTGCAGCAGTCTAGGGAAGAATTTTTCAACAAGACTCAGGTAATCCAAGAAAGCATAAAGAAGATTTTTGACAAAAGAACCAAGGAAGATGATTTTGAGCTAGGAGATTTGGTGCCGAGATGGGACGCCAAAAATGAAGACAAGGGAAAGCATGGAAAATTTGACAGTCTGTGGAGAGGACCATACATGATTCAAGCATTCAGGGGAAACAACACTTTCTTGCTAAACAACGTTGATGGGATAGATTTTCCAGGAGGACCTATAAATGGTAGAATGATGAAGCATTATGTGCCA
Organism: Picea abies; assembly: GCA_900067695.1. Lineage (NCBI taxonomy): Eukaryota > Viridiplantae > Streptophyta > Pinopsida > Pinales > Pinaceae > Picea > Picea abies. The sequence goes on from CBVK0102136862.1 coordinate 2,510, forward strand.
CCTCAATAGAGACTCGAGTTTTCACTTATCATTGTACATACCATTTTTTTGTTTCGCCTGCATTTTCTGAGCGAATAACATTAGTCAGTTGGTTGAAGCCCAAAGAGAAGGCCCTAAGCCGCTAGCCACTGTTCTTCCGATTTGTGAGAATAAAACCAATGAAGGCTACTAGGCAGAAATTTTCAGAATGACCGGGACCAGGATTCTTGGAACTTCACATAGAAAGTACCATCCCTAGGTCGAGCTATTGTTATCACCATATAAGTTATAGGATCAACTGGTGACTGGGATTTTATTTGTCTCTAGTGTTTTTGTTGACAAATGATTTTTCATTCTGCAAATAATTTGAAAAAAGAAAAGAAAAAGAAAAAGAAAAACAAAGAAAGAGAAAAGAAAAGAAAAGAGGGCATAAAAGAATTTCAATAAAAGCCCCATGCAATAATAGTAACTTGGTCCATACCTTTCAAGCATGGCCAAGTTCTTTTTAAATTGATGTTGATAGGATTAGTGAATGATTTTGGCTAAACAATTTAATCTTAGCCAAAGTATATAGGTTAGATTAGTGAATAAATATGGCCAGACTGTCTAATCTTGGTCAGATAGCCCCAGGGTAGAGTTAATTCTTAACCCAACAGTTTAATCTGGGTTAATTGTCATAGGAAGCTAGGTTAGAATATAGGCTAGTTGCTTTATTTCTTTATTTCAATAAAAACCAGCTGGATCTAAATGTTGCACCATGTTTCAGATGCTTAAAAGGTCGTTTGACTAACCCCTTGGTGGTGTTGACATGAATAAAAGGTCGTTTGACTAACCCCTTGGTGGTGTTGACATGAAAATCCTTGGGGGAAACCCATGAAAAATCACTTATCCTAAGTTTCCTCAGCGCATGTATTTTTCCGCACCCTCACTTATTCTTTGTTCATATATCATCGGTCCAGATGATTGCGCCTAGATCTACGGTGGACAGATCTTTCCGGACCCCCCCGACCGTTCTATCTTTAACGAAGGGGGGGGGGGTTCTGGAATTGCTGATAAGACCTACGCGCACCTGGACGGCTCAGGATCAAGCGTACAAATCTATGATCAATGTGGAATTCCGGACCCCCCCATCCATTCTGCCTTTAATGGAGGAGGGGGTCTGGAATGTGTGATAAATAGCACGCATAGATCTATGGCCCAGAAGCAGGCGCATAGATCAACGACCCAAGATGTTTTTCAGACCCCCCCCCTCGACTGTTCTACTTTTAACTGAGGGGGGGGGGTCAAGAATGGTATTTTTCCTCTGGCAGGCCCCTCTTTATATGTGGCAACAATCTAATGGCCCCGAGTCCCATCTTCCCCTACTATCTGACATACCTTCGTCACCTCTGGACGTCACCATCCACCTTTCCCGAAATAGTCACGTCCCATAACTGCTATCAGTCCTTCCCCCCAATTGCTCGTAGCAAGACCCCTCACTATGACCTTTACCTCCAATCGATAGTTGCCACGTCACCCATCCATATCCCTCAGTCACCATCACCCGCCATCTCACACTCAAAGTGATTCGTTTGCCATTTATTACTGGATAACCTATCCGTTAACCAGCTGACCTGTCTCCCGTGCCCAATGGACACCCGTTTACTCAAAACTACCCTCACTCTTTCTATTTTCACCATTCACCCACTCATCGCACTAGAGAAATTTACATTGTTGTCTCCTTAGTTACAGTCAGTTGCCCCCACCAGTAGCCACCCTGCTAACATTGTTTTTCTTGCAGGTACCGTTGCAGTAATGGCACCAAAGTCCAAACAAGCAGAAGGAGAGGAGAATCTGTTTCTCTCGCCCCCTATCGACCTTGACAGGATCCCACTGGTCAACAAAGACCGCTTAATCATAGATACAAAGTGCGATTTTGATTTCGCAGACCTTCAGTCGTGGCTCAGGGAATTTTTCCTGGACTAGAGTGATGAAATTGGACTTTGGGAGTCCAACTTACCCCTTTACCTCTTCCCTCAGATTCACCCTTTCCCAGAGTTCTCCCTCAAGTGAAAATCCCACTACATCCCCGAGCAAAGAGTTGTCGTCTCCTTGTCTGGAGAGATTCTTTTCCTCATCACACAAAAATCCATCGACCAAATGATACAAGTCCCTCGAGCCGACTCTGTGTCACCCTTCAACCTAGAAATTCTTACAGAATTATACCAGAAAATGACCTTCCCCCAAAGAGCTCAAATATTTGGGCTCTTCCTTCCCCCATCCACTCAATTTCCCTCCACAAATCCTCCTTATCCTTCTTCCATGTTCTCGACTAAAGGAAACCAGGTCATCTCATCCCTTTGTGCCTTGTTAGGATATTATTCAGATCAGTGGGTAGATGAACCCATTCTGGGATTTTTATCCATCTTCTCTACCGATGAGAAGCCCACCACCCAATTTGATTTCATCACATTCCTGGTGAACAATATTCACAAACATTTTGTGAATTTTTCCATGGAAGGCATGTTCTGGTACTCGTCCATACTAGCGTACTTGTTCATTTTCTTCCAAGCATAAAAATTCATTTTTTCTATGCAGAAGATGGATGGAGATGGTAGACCCCAGGCAGTGACAGCATGGACCTCCTTTCTCAAGCACAACTCCACAGATTTCAGTTTCAAGGAGTTCATCGATCAATTCTACCACCCGGTGGTGAGTATGCTTAGCGGCAGGCCCGAGCCTCGGATAAATGATGAAGTTCAGAGGACACTACATCTTTCGGATCATACCAAGATGGGGGATTGGTATTTGTATCAATATTACACCGAGATCAGAGTATACGGGTGTCAGTTGGCACCGTATAAGCTACCCAAGTACCTGCCTGTCATAATTTTTCTTTGGAATATATAAGGCAGATAATAAATTCCGATGATATCCATTTTGTGTCACTGAAGAAAAAGCAACAACTCATAATCACAGGGCAGATTGGCTCCTTCATCTACAACAATCGTGGCACTGGGGAAGAAGAAGACAGGCTATTGAAGGAAATGAAGTTCTTCATGAGCTTCCCATGGCATTATGATCCATGTGGGATCATCTCAGAGATGAGGGTGAAAAACAAGAACATCCCATATGTTCATGAATCTAGGCCTAAAGTTGAGAAGTTCGCAAATCAGACAGCCTGGGAACCTAACACATTGGTCGAGGTAGAACAGCAGGATCCCCCGGGCACTGTATCTCAAACAGCCATGCCACAGGTCCCAAAAGAGAAAAGGCCTAGGCAAGATTTATCTCCGCCTGTCATGGAGGTATCGTCAGAAGAATTCCAGCTGCATACCAAGAGGCCTAAGACTATTTCAGTTCCTGGCCCTACCGAAGAAAAAGAATCCCCGTCTACTACACTGACCAAGGTTGACAGACCACCCCTCGGTGCGAGCCTCCAGAAGGTCATAACCTCAACATTGCCGAAGAAATCTACAGAGTCTCCATCGACCACCCAACCAGGCAAGGCAAGGCTGAAGCTAAGTATCTTCGAAAAATATGAGCTAATCAAGAAAAGGAACCAGACCCTGACCAACAACACTTGTGCCCAGTTCTGGAAGCAAACGTCGACTACACAACATAGGTTGTTGTCGGCATTCGACACCGAGAAGGGTAGAATTCATATGGCATTCCTCCAGGCACAGGTGCCAGATCCAAACATGATCAATGATTACAAAAGGGCCACCTTCGAATTCCAGATGAAGGATGTGCATCCAGTCGATCAGATGGATCTGCACAAGTAGACAGGGGAAATGGTCTTTTACACGTTGGCGCATGCTTCCACTACTGCATCCAAATTGCAAGTCCCTGAATAATGCTCAAACACAACTGAAGTTGGAGAAGATATCGTCCTTTGCCAAGGAAAATAGGATCAAAACTTTGGAGGAACTGTTCCACAAGATCGGTTATGATCCTTCGAACGTGAAAGCAGTCGAGGAGATGATTAAGAAGAAGAATGTTTACATAGCCTCATTAAGGAAACAATTTAAGCTCCCACCCACAGAGGATTCGTAGGCGAAGGAGATAGCAGAGAAAGAAGGAGAGAAAGATGAAATTCTCAAGCTGCTCATGGAGCAGAATGCACAACTTAAGGAAATGGAAGCTGAATTGGAGAAATTGGTGAAAGAGAAAGAACAACTGAAGCCAATGGAAGTCATTCCATTGAATTCCATTCCAATTTCGGGAGTGAGCACAGTAGAAGATGAGCTATCTCAGTCCAGTCATTTTTCTAGTCAGATGAGGTCGTGCAGGGGCTTCATCAATGGCCCACCCAGCATGCAGTTACACCACATCATCAAGCAGTTCCTAGATTTAGGAAATCTGTTAAGTTAGTTAGGCTAAAAATATATTTAGCACGTCTTGGTCATTAATGAAGGGATCGTTTGTAATTTGAGTTATAAATACTTCATCTTTCGAAGTATTGAGAGTGGTTGATCTTCATACCCTGAAGCTATTAGACTATAATATTTTTGAAGAGATCTTCCATTAATACAAAGAGGCACTTTTACAGGATTCTTGCGTGTATTCACTGGTGATGTTGTTCTTTCTAAGTTAAATGTTATTCTTACTTGGTTATCATACTGTTTTCTAAATCTAATCTTTAGAAGTAATGAAAGTTGCAGGATTTATCTCGTATACCCTGTTTCTGACTCAAAAGATTTAAGTGTTTATCTTCTCAATTTACAATAAAGAAATTCTTAATTGCTTCTTTGTTGTAATTGTTTTTCTCATCTTTTCTGCTATTCCTCCTTTACGCTACTAAAGAATTCAATGATTATATTATCTCACCCTGTGAAAGTTTTCCTTTGTGTTTCTGGTTTGGATTTCATATTTTATTCAAAACACAGACCCCATAGCCAAATGGATGTGTAGACTATCTCTACCAACTCGACAAACACTACAACAACAAAACCGACCTATTTGTTTACCTAGCCTAATATTTAAAATTTGAAACATAGCTAAATCATATAGAGAGATCCCTCTCTGAAGTTGGAAGGGCTAGATCCCAGCTTTGAAAGCAGTTGGATAAAGTTACCTCTCGTAGATTTCTTCTCCCTAACAACCTCTTGGAAATTTACAGAGCGCTAAAATCTTCAATAATATTTTCAGTTCTCCCTCCCAACCTAGGATTCATCTCTTCCTTTTCTAATAAGGAAGTTGTTTCCATGAGCTCCAGCTTGAGTATGCAAACTCTTTCATCTTGGATAGAAGCTTTACTAAAATGTTTGCTTATCTACTCATCTGTGGAGATATGTATTGGAGAACCACTTTCTCCTTTCTGGACTTTATCACAGATAATGTAATGCTTGATTTCAAATGTACTTTAGTCTGGAACACTGTGAAGGCTTTATGTAGCTCTGGACAATAGAGTATATCATAGTTGGAAAAATGGAACATATCCATGTGGCACTTCTTTTGTCATCATGAGATCTGATCTACTGAGTAATCATCTTGATGTTATAGGAAATCTTCACCACACTTTTGTTGTACACTGGAGGTTCTCCACCAACTTATCCTCTACATTCAAGGGTCTCTTTCTAGTATGCCTCAAAGTCTTGAGATTGCTCTTCATATGCTCTTTATTCAATTTCTCTGGAGAACATTCTTTGTATTCATCTAATGTAGAACTCTAACTTATGGATGTTAAGGATGATATAATGACTCATGTAGAGATAAGTCTAGTTTACTAGAACAAGTAATCATCATAGTATTCTCCCTCTATATGGGAGAACCTCTAGTTCTAGATCTCACAATGATTTCATTCATAAGTCTTCCATACACTGTTCTTTATCACGACTTTCAGTTCTTCTGCTTGATTTCTTTTAGTGAGTTCATATCAGGTTGGTAATCTTGTGATTCTTGATACAATGACTGGTTGTTTTGGTTTCTTTTTCTTTCTTGGAATCTTCATGTTCTTCCTCACGTTTTTCTTTAGCTCTTGGGTCCATGGAGTTTCTTATAGATTCCATGCCCTAGAGATTCCACTTCTTCCTTTCATCATAGGATTGCGGATCTGGATGGACAACTAGGGATACTTTAAGGCTTCTCTTCGAATAAGACTTCTTCTGAGACTGAACTGAACACATAATGTATGTCATGGTTACTACCATGGATATATACTTCATCATCTTCAATGGATCATAGGATTAGCTCCCTCCTAATTCTTGATTCAAGTAAGAGTTCATATAATCAACTCCCTCCGTCTAATAGAGTCCATGCTTCCATCTACATCCTTATTGTCTTTTGCAATATATAATTGTCTCTCTTGTCTAATAGAGTCCACGCTTCCATCTTGTTGTCTTCTACAAAACGTTATAAGTCTTTTTCTAATTTCCTCTCGATTGTTGACTTCTTTCTGTCTTTGCTTCTTCTAAGTCTCTTCATGATTGATTCGGCTTATTTTTCAATAGCTTCCACATGATTTGTATTTCATCCTTTCATGTGTATTATCTAATGATATCCATTCTTATCTTGTTGTTCTTTCACAGGTATAGTTCTTCTTGAAACACATTATCTTCCAAGAGATAGATATACAAGATATGTACAGGGATGATGCAAACAAGATATGTACAAGAAATAAGAAGAGTTTTGTTACCTTTAGAAGAAGAAGTCTCTTCCATCCTGTTTAGTCTTCTTTGTAGGTTTCTTTTCTTCGGAAATTGATGCTTCGTGTTTCTCCTTCCTTTTCTTTAGCTCGAGACAATGATTCTTGTAGTGACCATACTTTCGACAGTTGAAGCATTGTACTTCTGAAAAGTCTTTCTCTTGATTTGGCTTCTTCCTTGAACCAAACATCCTTTTGTTCCTGAAGTTATTGAATCTTGTTGTGAAGGCTTGATCATCGTACTTCTTTTGGGATTTCTCTTTTTCACTGATCCTTGATTCTTCTTGAGCACAACAAGTCCAAAGTTCTTCAAATGTCAGATACTCCTTTCTTGTGTTCATGCTTGTGGAAAATGCATCCCACATCTTGGGAAGACCATTGAGTACTATGTTTACTAACTTCTTTTCTGATATGGTCTCTTCAATAGCTTGTAGTTGATCTCTTAACTGAGAGATTCTCACAAAACATGATGTTATGCTATCTTCATCATTCATCTTCATGTCATGGAGCTCATTCTTCATACTCATAACTTGTCCAATGTTTATGACCGAGAAGAGATTTGTTAGGGCATCGTACATCTTCTTCGATGAGTCAAGATGGGAGATGTAGGGTATCAAGTGGTCTTTTATAGATTCCACTATGATACTCATAGCATTGATATCACTGTCTTTGAACTTCTCCATAGCTACAATGTTCTACGGTTCCTTCTCTTTTCCTTCTTCAAACTCTGGCTTCACGATCTTTCCTTTCATGATATCCAACACTTTATTCCTGGCAAGGATGAGGTCAATCCTTGTCTTCCATGCTCTAAAGTTAAAGGTTCCATCTAACTTGTTCTATGACTTCATAGAATAAGTCATGGTTTCTTTGACTTGGTCAAACCCTAGATTTGACCATAAACTCAAAATTCACGTCTTGGCTTGCTAAGAGTATCAGGAGATGCACTAGTCTAGAGCACACTAATCTATCTGGAGATTAGTCCAATCCATTCACTTAAGGTGCCTCAACAAGAGGATTAGGGTTTTTGCAACTACTCCTGCTAGTAACCCTAGCAGTAGTGTCTTGGAAGTTGCTTTTGCTAGTAACCCTAGCGATAGTTCCTCAGTGAGCTCAATATCCTAGTGGCTATGTTTCCTTCCAGTGTTTAGACTGAATGAAGGAGATGTGGGCCCATAACCTATTAGAATTTGAAAGATTGTTTGCTTGTTTTACCATTGAAAATACCCTTGTCACCCAACCATAGGTCAAATCCACCCTCCGAGCACCTTAACCTTGACAGAGAATCATTCTAGAAGAAAACCCTAGGCTAGATAGCCAAACAAAGGGTAGCGCACATTTACCGAAGGATAGCGCACCAACAAGAGATGATCAGATAGTCCAAACCCTAGCCAAGAGATAGTCCAAGCCAAAACGTAACTGCTAGTTGTAGCAGCTGCACCACCAACTCTCCTCCAAACCTGCACACAAGACTGTAACTATACTTCATAGAACTGGCTCTCTACAACTGCTGAGATATGTCAAATGAGAGACTGGCGCCCTATATTTATAGTGGTTCTGGCAGACTTACTGGGGTCGACTTCTCCTTCTGGGTACCTGTCTGTTCAGTATATATTAATTCTTCTGGCCAACTTCTTCTCTTGGAGGCTAATAACCTAATACATATTATCTTCTTGAGCCGACAAGTCTTCTAGGGTTATTAGCCAACTCATTAGGGTTTCTCTTGCTTCCCAGAGTCTTCTATTCTCGTCAGGTTCACACGTGGAGGTAAATACTTCCCCCAGCTACCATAATATCAACATTTCCTTTATACTTTTTGGCTCACCTTGTCCCTCCAAAGTGACTTTCATTTATTAATATTTAATTAATTAATTAAATCACTTTAATTAATTAGTTAACATTTTTACCTCTGAAAATCTCTTTATCTCTCCTTGTGGCTTCCCTGGCCACTGAAAGTCACTTCTCACCATCCATCCTATAGTGTTTCTTCTCCCAATTCCAATGAGCTATTACACTGAGAGTTTCCTCCAAGTAATATGCCCAAAATGACCTCTTCAGTGAATTCAATTAACTTATAGCTCAAAATAGCCAAAATCATGGAAATCGTCAGAATGCAACAGAACCAAAGCCAACCTATGTGGAATAGCTCATGATGATGGAATATGATGACAAACGCAAGATGGACCCCACAATGCCTCTCAATAACCCCTATACTCGGTATAACATCCATCTGGTTACTCTGATCATCATAAACCTTTGTACCGTGATGATGTCCCAAAGTGGGGACATTACACAAGAATATTCTCCTCATACTTGAAGGTGGGTATATAACTAGGGAACGAGGCTGTAAAAAGTTTATGATTCCTTCATTGACATGTAACTAGGAAAATTTAATTGGAAGGAATTTTGTATTATGGAGTTTGCAACACTTTCTGAAGATTACTTTATACTACCACCTTCTGTAAGAAGTTTAACGTGTTCATGTAATGATTTTGTTTCTGAAAATCACCTTTTACTACCACCTTCATGTAATCATTTTGTTTCATTGTTTAGAAGAGACCTTGATGTAGTAGGATATTCCAGAGATGTTTCCACCCAATATCAATCTTCATGTTGTTTCCCTTGCTTTGAATGAGGAGAATGCATTTATTTTGTTGCATTGGATCGGATATTTGAAAAAAAAAAAAGGAATTGCTCAATGCTTGAAGTATTGCCTTGTCTGTATCAAATAAATAGCCACGGCCTCGCCGCAAGTGCCTCTCAATTTTTTCATCAGGATCACATTTCGATAAGGACATAATGCCTTCCTAGTCATAGAGTGCTTCCATCACCAGCTTGTGTTTGCACGAGTTCTTTTATTGTTACCTTATTTATTTGTCCTGGTGGTGGATCCTTCTATCCCAACCAACATGATGGAAATAAACTAGCTCTAGGGAATTTGATCACTTCAGGGAATCCGATTTGACATCTCCTATTAAAATGCATTAACAAGCAAATATTATGGGATCTGATGATTTTTTTTGCATCCATCTTGAATTGGCAAAAAGTCTTGGTTATTTTAGTTTTTTTAAGGCATCATCATAGTAACAGTGAAATATTGTACTACCATGCTGCCATCCACAAACGTGTTATCCAAAAAGGTCTTGACATCATGTACCTCCTTAATACTATGCATATATTACATGTTGTCATATTTGAGAATCTGCTTGGATATTCGAAAGGATTGGCATTAATAATCAAAAATATCGAGGGCATATGCCATTAAAACAAATTAAACCAATATTTATGGAAGATTATACTATCATCCTCCAGTGTTCATTTTAAATACTTATTCCCAATTCTCTCTATCATTGAAGACTTGGGCTTTAAGGTGCCTTTGTTGTAATGTTCTTGGAAATCGACATGTGAGACAACTTAGAGATGTCATTCAGGCCCAATTGAAAGATGAGGGAATGGTTTTATGTGATGTCAACTTTGAGTGAAAAAAACTATGTTGGTCAACATAAACTTAGACACAAAAAAAATTAAAGTACATTATGATTGGTATTCTCCCTGTATTCGATACTTTGGTTGGTTGAAAGGCCTGCCTGAATATTTGTATGTTGAACTTATTTGTTTTGTTACTGGAAATTGGAAGGAACTTTAAGGTCACCTGCAAAATTCTCTTTCGTTGAAGTATATGGCTTCTTCCAACAACACAGATTTGGTAAATGTATCAAATTATGCAGACCACAAAATAATTTATCTTTCGTCTAAGGAGTCGCACATATCATGGCTTGCAAAATAGTCTAGAATATTCGGAAATGATGCCAAATATTACTCCATTCATGAATACACTCAGAAGGAAATTATAAAATTGGATCATCACAAATGCAAGAAACTATATGGGTGGCTGAATCAACATCCTAGAATTACATAAGTTTCTATTTCAAAGTTTTTTGAGCGACTTATGGGTGTGGTAACAGACTTGACAAAAAGTCATATTATTTATCAAATTTTGTTCACCATCCTCTAAATGTAGCAACAGACTCCACATACAATCAAATTTCTATCGCTACTGCACATTTTTTTCACTATTCTTATGCATATGATTACATCTGGGTCAAACAGCTTGCCGCTCTATGAAAGAATATTCTCCTTGTGATTGAAGGTGGGTATATAACTAGGGAACAAGGCTCTCAAAAGTTTTTGATTCCTGCATCGACATGTAACTAGGAAAATTTAATGGGAAGGAATTTTGTATTATGGAATTTGCAACACTTTCTGAAGATTACTTTATACTACCACCTTCTGCAAGAATTTTAACGTGTTCATGTAATGATTTGGTTTCTGAAAATCATCTTTTACTACCACCTTCATGTAAGCATTTTGTTTCATTCTTTAGAAGAGACCTTGATGTAGTAGGATATTCCAGAGATGTTTCCACACAATATCAATCTTCCTATCGTTTCCCTTGCTTTGAATGAGGAGAATGCCTTCCTGGTCATAGAGTGCTTCCATCACCATATTTCGTTTGCACAGGTTCTTTTATGGTCACCTTCTTTATTTTTCCTAGTGGTGGATCCTTCTATCCCAACCAACATGATGGAAATAAAATAGCTCTAGGGAATTTGATTGCTTCCGGGAATCTGAATTGACTATATATTAATTTTGGTTAACTTAAAAAGGTTTATGTGTGAAGCCCAATATTAGACATATAAAATAAAACTTATTATTTCTTAAAATATAAAACAATGTGTTTTTTTAACACACGGTTGTTCGGAAAGTTTCAGTCGTTGTTTGGGATTCACGTCCTTCAATGATGTTAATTAATCAAACAATTAATATTTCTTGTGCCAATGAAATCGAGTCATCATCCACTATGGAAATCGCATTAACATTTCAATGTCAGGTAATAGATGTCTAACATGTACCTAATGTCAAGGTCATTGTCGAACAAGACACCCAACCTCCAAATATTTCTAGACTCAAAGCAACATTGTAATTTTCGTGACAAAGAAACACTAAAGTCGATGCTCTTTGCAAGTCTAACAATCCTGCATTCTAATTTCTTTGACAATGACAACCCTTCTTTTTCACCGCATTACCGCACTGCAATCAAAAACATTTCTTCCATTTCCACTGCCAGTGTCAATATCTGAAGTCGAAGCTATCTGGAGCCTGGAGTTAGCATCAGTGTGGATGCCTCATGCTAAAACTACCTAGAGGCTCAGATCACGACTTGTTACACTTGACATTAGTATCAGTAATGATCGAAATTTGATTGTATGTCGAGTCTGTTACTACATCTAGAGGTTGCTCACCAATCTTTGACATATGAGTTGGTTGTCTGTCAAGTATGTTACAACTTTCTCATAAAAGGTTCTGTAATTTTAGAATGTTGATTCAAATACACATACAGTTTCTCACGTTCGTGAAGATCCAAATTTATAATTTCCTTCTGAGTATATTCGGGCATGGAGTAGTATTTGGCATCACTTTCGAATATTCCAGACCATTTTGTGAGCCGCGATGTCTACCACCCCTATGACGAAAGATATATTTTGATGTGATATGCAACATTTGATACACTTTCCATATGTGTGTTGCTGGAAGAAGCTATGTATTTCAACAGAGGAGCATTTTGCAAGTGACTTCGATGTCCCTTCCAATTTACAGCAATAAAACAAAAAAAATCAACAAACAATTCTTCAAGAAGGCCTTTCAACCAAATAGATGATCGAATACAGGGAGAATAACAGTCAGAACATACTTGATTTTTTTTTTTGTCTCATATTTTGTTGGCTAACAAGATTTTTTTCCCCCAAAGATGACGTCACATAAAACCACTCCCTCATCTTTGAATTGGGCCTGAATCGCATCTCTAAGTTGTCTTAGATGTCGATGACCAGGAGCATTACAAGGAAGGCACCTTAAACCCCAAGTTTCTGACGATGGAGGGAAATTAACACTTACCAAAGTATCGAATGTTGAATAAACAACTAATGTAGGGAGGCCGTATCTAGAAGAGACAAGCTATTCAAAAAGTTGGGATAGATCTAGCTGGCAACACCAATGAAGTCCAAGACCCAAAATTGATATTCAACTCATTTTTTTTTACCAAGAAAGCATTTGATGATCAAGTTGAAATATATAAAAGACTGTCTACAAGCTTGATTATTGTACATATTTTCTTTTTTGTTGGCGACAGCCTCAATCACAGTCATTATAGAAAATGTATTTAAATTTCAGAGAATATCTGTTGAACTATCTCAAGACAACTATTTTGGGAAATAATCTCAACTATATTTTGTTACCCAGTTTACCCGAATACAAAATATTTGAGGTTATTGTATGGTGTTTTCCAATGTCTAATATTGTTTTTTATTTTATTTTGTACTTTCTTTTTGTGTGTGTGGTTAAACATGCACGACAAGATTTTCTTTCTATTGCCCAACACTTCGATTTAAATAAAGGTTAATCTATTCACTCCTTACATTTTACACAGAAGAATAATTTGTGATAGGCCATACTTATGTGGCCCTCGCCCTATACTTAAGAAAGAAATGGGAGGACCCATCCTGCTTTCATTCTTTAGGCTCTTGTAAATAGAATGAATTAATGATTGTTTCAACAAGGCAACTCAGGTATTGACGTCAGGTTTCTATTCAATATTCTCCATATATTACAGTTTCTTCTATTTGATAATATCCATGCATATAAAAAATGTTGCGTTATGTGTATATATATATTATTTTTTCTTTCTTTCTATTGCTTATGGGTTTCAACGAAATTTGCGAACCGAAAAACACCCTGCAAATTGGAATATGCTTTACATTTGGACCAGAAATAATCTATTAATATATATTAATACGAAAACTATTGGAATAAATATAAACACTTTCTCTTTAAATTTTCATTGTTTTCTTCCCCTCTGTTATCCCTTTGTGGTTATATATTTAGTCGTATTTCTATGATCACGGATTCTCGAGTTCACGGATTGGAAAATGCTCATATTTATTTATATCTTCACACCATGAGACTGGCCGACTGTGGTCCATTTCAATACTTAGCCAAATATATGACCAGCGGGTCCCGAGTTTGCGGTATCCAACACTTATGCCTCTTGTTCTGTCATATACTTCTTGCACCCAAAAACTTATGTGATCTGCAATTTATGATTTTACTAGTGAGAACTCACCAGGGGTTCGAAAAGATTGGCATTAATAAACGAACAGTAGATGTTTTTATGTGAGATACTTAGCCCTTTTCCCCTTTTCTTCTTCCCCTCTATTATCCCTTTTTGGTTATATACTTAGTCTCCTTTCTATGATCGTGGGTTCCTGGGTTGGCGGGCTGAAAGATCTTCATCTCCATTTATATCCTCACATGACAAGTCCGATCGACCATTGTTCCTTTCCATACTTAGCCAATTTTATGTCTGCGGTTGTTGGGGCTGGTGCTTTTAAACTCTGTTGTTGTTTGTTTCGTGATATACATATTGCACTCAAAACTTCCATGATCTACAATTCCATTGTGGACTCCTCAAACTCGCAAGATTCACTCTACTAGGGTTCACAAAATTTTCAAAGCATTTGTCGTTGCCTTCCATCCCCACTAACTTCGTGACCTTCCCAATGCACATTAATTATGGTTTTACTATTAACAATTGAACACACTGGTACGAAACAATTGGAATTAACAAGAAAAAAACCTCGAGGACATCTCCCATTAACGTGCATTGAACCATCATTTATAGTACTCAAAACGACCACCGTTCCTTTCTATAATTAGCCAAATTTTTCCACCTGTTCTGTGATATACATCTTGCACCCAAATAAATTCCCTGATCTACAATTCCACCCCGAGCTCCTCCAACTTGCAAGCTTCACTTTACCTGGGTTCATAAAAAAATTTAAACCATTTATGGTTCCCTTCTAGCCCTACCACAATCGTGCCCTTCCCAATACACATTAATTATTCCGACCTCTAGATTAACTTTCATTGTTCTGTGACCTACAAACAACACTCGGACCTCCGCGATATACAAATTGATTGCCGAACTCCCACATCGTCCCCTCTTTCGTGTTACACATTATGCATTCAAATGTTCTGAGCGATACAATTTGATCGTCGGGGCCTCATGTCTTCTGGGAAAAATTTGTCACCCTATTTTAGATCCTCGGGTTGGTGGGTTCACGAAATATCAAATTCTTAGTCATTGCTTCCTGTGTCGGCCATCTTTGTACTTCTTTCCAAATATGAAATAAAAAAGGTTTAATGTTAATACTTCATCATGCAACAACTGTAAAGATCGCCATTAATAAGCAAAAGCCTTGAGGAGGCATTCACACTCACTATCCCTACACAAATTGTCTAGAAATATGGAGAGAAGATCTTTCCAGGTAATGGGAAAGCTATTATAAATTTCAATATATTAGCGAAAACAAGTCTGGGCTACCATTTCCCTATTCCATACTTAGACATTTTTTTGATTACAGGTTCCCGGACTGACGAGATGAAAATTGTGTTTCCAATCTTCCACAACTTGCAAACAGTGCTTGAAATTTCGCGATATACAATTTGTCCGCTGGAATGTCCCATCACGATCCCGATCGTTCATTGTTCCTTTCAATACTTAGCCACAAGTTGGTTGTATGTTCATGACGTGGTACATTTCCAAGGTTTCACATGCTAAAACCACTGTGTATCGAGTCCGGCCTACCGTTTCCCTGTTCCATACTTAGAAATTTTTTTGATTACGGGTTCTTGGACTGGTGGGCTAAGGATTTTGTTTCCAAAGTTCTGCGACTAGAAAACAATACCTGGAGTTCCGCAATATACAATTTGTCCGCAAGAATGCACCATCATGCACTCTTCTGTGTTACGCGTTCTCCTGTCAACACTTCTGAGAGATATAATTTGACCCTCGAGCCCTCTACTTTGCTAGTTGTATCTTGTAGCCCTATTTTTATGCTCGACCAACCGATTTCAATAATTATCCATTCCTTAATTGTTGTTCTCTGTCCCCGCTACCTTCCTACTTCTTTCTAGATATCCAATTGGTAAGCTTTAATGCTAACACTTCGTCATGCATGAACCTTAAACATGTCATTAATGAGATAAAGGCTTGAGAAGATCTCCCACACTTCTTCCATATACAAATTGACCATCGGACTCCCACATCATCCCCTCTTCCGTGGCACACATTTTTCACTCAAGTTTCATGACATACAATTTGACCCTCGAGAAGTCACGTCTCTTGGGGAACCATTGTCGCCCTAGTTTGAAGCCCATCCGACCGTTTTCCACACTTGACCATTTCATGGAATCTCTTTCATGGATCCTTGAGTTGGCGAGTTCACGAAATCTCCAATTCTTAGTCACTATTTACTATGCCCGCCACCTTTGCACTTATTTTAAAGTATTCAATGACCAAGGTTTAATGCTAACAGTTCATCATGCAACAACCATACAGACCATCATTAAAAATAAAAAGGCTCGATGAGACAGTCACATTGACTATCGCCACAAAACTTTCCCAGAGACGTGCAAAAAAGATCTTTCCAGGTAATGGGGTATCTTTTACAAATTTCAATATATTAGCGAAAATGAGTCTGGCCAGTTATTTCCCTATTCCATACTTAACCCACTTTTTCGATTGCAGTTTCCCAGACAGGCGGGCTCACGATTGCGCTTCCATTGTTCTGTGGCCTGCAAACAGTACTCGAAGTTCCGTGATATACAAATTTCCCTTTGGACTGTCCCATCATGCCCTCTTTCTTGCTATGTGTTTTGCACTCAAAAAGTTTCAAGACATACAATTTGACCCACGGACCCTCACCTCTAACGGTTGTACCTTGTAACCCTATTTTGAAGCCCGCCCAACCACTTTCTATAATTAGACACTCCTTAATTTCTCTTTCTCGTCCCCGTGACCTTCGTACTTCTTTATTAATATGCAATTAGTAACCTTTCATGTTAACAACTCACCATGTAGGAAAGGCTTAAGAACCTGCAGCTCATTGTTGAGTCATGTGAACAAGCCATATCAGAGAAAGAAGAATTATTCAGAAACCTGATCCAAATAGACTTAGTCAGAAGTACCAATGAGGTTCAAGACCCAAACTTAATCCTCAAATCCTTGTCCTTAACCAAGCAAGCCTTCGATGAACAACTTGATATTTTAAAGGGGTTGTCTTTAGAAAAGTTTTATGGCATCCTTGAATATGGTGAAGATGACGTCGAGAACTGGCTAGTGGACTATTCAACACACAATGAAGAAATTGAACAGGCTTTGCATAGTATTTCTATGGATCTAAGGAAATTAGAAAGTGAGCTTTTTGACATAGAAATCTGAGATGAAATCAACGTGGCCCCCATGAGAAGCTATATTGAAGAATGGCTCCAAAGGAGAATGGACAAGCTCACCAACGAAGGGCAACAACCCATTGGCACGATTCCAGTGGTCGTCGACGAGAGCAACAAAAAGGCATCAGCTTCATAGTAAGTATATACTGATCACATATTATTTTCTTTATTGATCCATATATTCTACCTCTTTAAAAGGAAATCTCTAACCAAAGACTCATAACTTCCAATTTCTTCTTTTCAGGTCTTCCTCTCTACCGTCGCATACTTTTTTTTTCTATAGTCCTATTTCTTGTACTTATTTCTTTTATAGTCCACGGGAGCCCCAATCCTAGTCTATATGACAAACTCATTTAAATTTCTAGAAATATGGAACATAACAGATTCCAGATATAGATTCCAGAAATATGTAATAAACATTATTAATTTTTGATAAATTTCAAATCAGAATGCTAAAAGAAATTTCTTCAACTATGTTGGATGTCAGGAAATTGTGTTTATTATATTTTAATGTTTAATGTGTGATTCCTGGTCCTTTTTTCCACTAACCTTTATTTCAAGTCATTGAGACAGAAATTTTCTAAGTCTCATGTTTGAACTATACACACCCCAGGAAAAAACTCTCTAGTTCGCATATTAACCACATATTAACATAATATTATGCTTAACTAATTCGGGAGGTGTTTTGGGGATCATCTACCAGCCCAATGTCTTATGGCTGGAGTGTGACACAGTGACACGAGTAATCCTCTGCATGAATACCACCTATACTTCAAGCTGTTGTTTCAGACTTATATAGCCATTCCAACCTGGCACTCACTACACTACCATGCAACACTTGTTAAATAATGTAACATTATACATGGATTAACCCACCAAACCTAGAGGGAAAATGTACCTATTTTTTATCAATGTAATGTCTTTCTTCCTATGCACTTAATTATATTTCAAAATAACAATAAATATCATTCATTCACTTTTTAAAATACCAGGTAGTAATCCTAATTTCCATACATTTTTTTTAAGATCTTAAAACTAATGGAAATCAGTACGAGAGGTTTCGAATATCGCTGATTAACATATCAGACCATCGTTTCCAGTTGAGAATACGCATAAACTTGTATTCATTAGTAATATATTGTTAAAAGCTTATAAACTAAAACTTATAAACTAAAAATCAGCAACGTAAATCTATGTTACAAACACAGTTAAAAGTGGGCAAAGTAGCAGAAGGGAAGAGAGATTCCACACCAAATCTATGTTACAAACACAGTTAAAAGTGGGCAAAGTGGCAGAAGGGAAGAGAGCTTCCACACTAGAACATATTAGAGAATATTGAAACCATTTAGCTTATAATTATAAAGATAGAAATCTTACAAAGTTTTCTTTGGGAAACCATTTCAGTTATAATTTTACAAATATAAATTCTGCTTGGAAAATTTTTACAAATAAAACTATACGAAAGCCATCACATAGAAATGTACAATGGCCATTATAAAACTTTTCGTCCCTAAACAAAGTCTATTCAAAATCAGAGTATCAGGCTAGCATTCATATGTATTTCTAACTTACGCTGTATCGAAATGGGATGAAATCACTATCCTCTTCTATATCTTCATAAATCTCCCAATCTGAATCTCCTGACCCCAGTCTGGTCCTGTTGTTTCCAACCCAACAAATCCGCATCTTAGCTTTAGCTTTGTCCGATCGCCTAAATAAATCCGCCAGTGTTGGACGACGTCGTCTCTGTCGCAGGGATTTATTCAGAAAAAACATATTAAAATTAATGAATAATTGTTTCGAACAGAATTGTAACAATTGTCTTTTAGGGTTTCAAAGCTTCATAAAAAAATGGTGTCAATAAAGATAGTGGAACGTCGGAAGTGTTGTTTGCTTTGATTCTTGAGCTAATAAATTCAAGAATTGTAACAATTGTCTTTTAGGGTTTCAAAGCTTCATAAAAAAAATGGTGTCAATAAAGATAGTGGAACTTAGGAAGTGTTGTTTGCTTTGATTCTTGAGCTAATAAATTCAACCAGGTTGAAATAACGTGGACGTGGTTTTTAATATTTTGTGATAAATTAAACTGTATAATGATGAGTTGTAGAATTAAGAATTTGTATTTATTTGATTTTTAAGTATTTGAATGGTTGGGGTGGTTGATAATGTTAAGATTTATTTAACTAGACTCCATAAATTTTGCATTATTAAATGGGAAGTTGTAATAAATGGTCCAAATAAGAATTTGATAAATTGTTTCATTTTTTAAATTGAAAATTATAATGAATTTTTAAATTGAAAATTATAATGAATGGTCAAAATAAGAATTTGTATTTTTTCTTTCATTGATTCCATTTTTTATTAAAAATAAGTAATTAAAAATAAAGAAATGAAAAAAAGAGATAATATATTTTTTAAATGATAAAGATTAATGTTCATCTTTTTAGAATTAAATTGTGCCAAAAGTTTTGGCACTTTTTAATTTGAAAAAGATGGATAACAATATTACTAAATGTAAAAACCTCTACTCTCTAAAATAAAAATTATTTATTGCATTATTAAATTAAAAGTTATGATGAGTTAATAAAAATTATTTATTGCATTATTAAATTAACAGTTATGATGAATTGTTAATTAAAAATTTGTATTTATTTGATTTTTTATTATATAAATAATTAAAAATAAAATATACATTTGAAAAAGTAATATTAATCTTCTTTCATATATAATTTTTTTTAAAATATTTAAATGGTTTTTATGAATTTTGTTATTATAATAAAAATATTAAAAATTAATAAATAATTTAATATATAAAAAAATTGAAAAAAATATAATTAAGATGATTTATTTATATAGAAAAAAGATAACTAAAAATATATAATATAAATTAATTTGTTTTACATGATTTATCAAGGTGGGGTGTCGATGTGGAGAATATCGGGTGAATTCTCCCACATTTATATATGTTTTACACAATATTACCCACACCATCATATATGAGGGTGGAAATAGGGACGATATTGAGTGAAACATGTACTCTCTTTGTTTTAGTAGGTTAAGTAAATGAATAAAGCATATTAACTTTTTATATACATTGTAAAAATATATTATTTATTTTCTTTTTCCATTAGTTTTTTATATATATAATAATAATAATATAATTTATTTTTAAGGTCATTATCAAACCAACACACCAAATTGGTGTACCAGAGATTTGATTGGTAAAATCTACTAAGGTAAATCAACTATAAAAGTAAATCAAGTAAATTATTTATTTTTTATCCTTACCATATGTGAGATGTATTGACTTTATTAAAAAAAATCTTATATAATAAAAATGTTACTTTCTTTGGAATAAAAGGATAATTGTTGTAGCTTGTTAAATCTTTATGATAATAATTTTTTTTGTTATGTGGAAGTGGTATTGGTTTAATGAAAATTATGAAGGAATTGATCTATATAACCTTAAGAATAAATCTTTATGATAATAATTTTTTTTGTTATGTGGAAGTGGTATTGGTTTAATGAAAATTATGAAGGAATTGATCTATATAACCTTAAGAAGGTAAGTAATTACTTATTCTTTTAGTAAGTAATTACTTACTCTTTTAGTAAGTAATTACTTACTCTTCTTTAGAATTTTGATTATATAAACAAAAGAGATATAAAAATTAAATATAATTTAACTTCGTAAAATAATAAATTTAAATAATATAAAAATTGTCCAATTATTTAAAAATAAGAATTTTGATTATATAAATAAAAGAGATATAAAAATTAAATATAATTTAACTTCGTAAAATAATAAATTTAAATAA
>CBVK0102136874.1:1314-12362 GCA_900067695.1 Picea abies
TCATCCTAACCTCCTCACCTTATCCTCTTCAACTTATAAAAGGAGAGGAGATCTCATGGAGAAATTTAGTTTTTGGGATTAGCTTAAGTTGTTTTTGGCTTGGGATTGTTAGCTTGGTTAGAGTGGCTTTGAGATTTAATTTGTCAAGATAGATTGTGAGTAGCTATCAGATCCATGGTTTCAAAATCCTTGGAGCAAGAAGCATGTGGGGAAAAAAGGACAGTTGGAAGGGACCTTATGACATCAAGGCCATGGTTGTAATCTCTCTTTCACATTTAATATGATATAGTAATATGATTCTTTCCTATAAAGCTTGATGTGTTTTATTGTATGATTCCTTGATCACATACATAGGTTTATATTGAGTGTTTATGCTATTACTATCACTTTGGTTGGTTGCGTTCTTTTGCAGGATCATCATTGTATGAGTGTTGGAATGGAGCTAGGATGGTGATGGCGAGAGGAAGCGACGTTTAAACAGTATGTCACCCATCCCTCTTTAGTTAGTAAATTCAATATTTAAAACTTAAGGAAAGCATCATGTTCTGGTGTGTTTTTTTCTAGATCTAGGTGGATCTAGGGAGATCAGTTAGTGTCCACACCTACCGATTTATCCAATAACAGTACTCATCATCATCTTCATTGGTAGATTCATCATCTCTCTAAGCTCTAACTTCTTTATTTATATCTGTGGATTCATCTTTCACTGCAATTCCTGAAAGTACAATATCTTGAACTTGTTCCTTATTTGCCTATCCTTCTTTTCTTTCAATTACTTTCCAAACCTATCTGTATCTAACATCTTTCTTTTTCTCTGTAGAATTTTCTTCATCTCATTTTATTGTCAATCTTGTGATCTTTGGGACCTGTTCTTTGTTCACTTGTTCTTCATGTTTTGTTATCCATACTTTCTTATATCTGATATCATCGTTCTCTTTCATGGAAGTATCGATCATGCTTCTACAATCACTAGCTATGTGTCAATATTTATCACATTTATAATATTCAATGTTATGTGGGGCCACATAAGCACTTGTTGTGTGAACATTTATTTTATAATCCATGCAATCTGCAACCTTATGTCCAAAATTAGTACAATAAAAACAATGACCATAAAAAAAAATTGCATACCTGGGACTGAATGATCTTCTTTGTGCTGTAGTCCTTATGAAATTATGTCTTGATTTATCATGATCGTTATTGAAGCTTCTTTGTGTCTTGAAAATGGATGGTCTTCTTGAAGATGTATCTTCAATAGTTTTCTTAGATTCTGGTTGACCATGATTCCTTCCTTTGAGTACTTCTGCATAACTCTTTATATTTTCTTCATTCTTCTTTTCTAGCAACCTAGAGTGTTTCTCTTCATTCTACATAATCGATGTTGATGTTTCTATCTCTTCAACATTCTTTTTAAGCTTGATGATTTTACTTCTCAATGTGACAACTTCTTCTTCAAGCTTCTCAACCTCTTCTTCTTTCTTCGTTATCGGATACTTCATGACTTCTTCTATTCTTTTTGCTTCTTCGAGGTGAATTTTTAATGTGATTATTTCCTCTTCAAGTCCTTTCTCTTCTTCACCAAACTCTGCCTCAAGTTGGTTTAGATTGTTAGTTATTTCCTTAAGATGATCTGTCAATATCTTCTCTCTCATTTTTTCTTCTTCCTTCTATGCTTCTATGTTGGCTTCCAAATACTGCTTTTGATATTCAAGATTTTCTTCGATATTTTTGGCTTCTTCTAGCTGAGTTCTTAAGTTCTCGATGACCTATTGGACTTCTTCAAAACTGTGAACACGTTTCTTTTTTTTCAAAAATTCTTTCTTGAGTGACTTGTTTTCTTCTCTTGGTTCATCTAAAGCACTAATCAATTCTGCTTCATAATTGTCTTCCTTTTCAATTAATTTTTATGTCTCATTTCCTTCATGGCATTCTATTTTAAGATGTCTGTGTTTTTCACAATTAAAGAAAAACAACATAACTCTGGTGCAAGGATGATTTTAAGGATGGAAATTAACTTTAAAATGTAGAAACCTTGGCGAACCTTACTAATCCTTCATATGCCAACTATAAATGATTGGCGATATTTTTGTAAAAATATTCAAATTTCTAAGGATTTTATATAGTTTTTATAAAATTTTGGTGATTTTTAAGGTAAAATAATTTTATCCTATAGAATTTGGGCGAATCATTTTTAAAATAGCGAATCTCATTTTTGGAAAAACCATGGAAAATTAGCCCATGAGCGAAATTTATCCCCTAAAATAATCCATGCCAGAAGTACTAAAGTACCAAAAGTACCAGAAGCACCAGTCCAGAAATCCACAGATCAAGTTTGAGGGGGTAAAAGTTGGATTTTCGAAATTTCGACTGCACTAGCTAACTCACCTCATCTCAGCACATCTATCCCTTAGATTATAATTTCAAAATTCAAAGTTTGAAAAATTAGGGTTTCCTCATAAAACCCTAAGTCGCAGTTGTAGTTGTAGCCGTAGAACTAGTTGCAATCACCCTTAAAATTTTCTCAAGAGTTGGCAATGATTACCACTGCTACCAGATGGAGCCATTACCTGCAAATTATATCATAGGTATGTACTTACATATGTTTAATGGTTAAACCCTAAAGAGTATTTGCAGGAGAGGGGATCTCTTGCCATAGATCCAGAAGGATCTCAATATCCAACACATTCATAGGAATGATGCAACCCAGGTGTGATTATTTTGATATACATCTATTTGTCACGACATTATCAGTGTTTCATGTTGAAGCTACTATCAAATTATTAGAAGAATTGAAAGTTGATCATAGAGCTTATCCTCTAACCTAACCTTTTGTCAAGTTAGCGTATTTTCTTAGTACATAAGATATGTTGAAGAAATCACTTGTCACTTGAGTGAAGGATACCTGGAAGAAAAGCAAGCACTCATTCTTGAGGACAAGGCTCTAGGTTTGATTAATCAAGATTCAAAGGTACACATGACAAGTTGATGACTATAGTTGAGACAATAGTCTTTGTAAAGTATTATACTTGATAGCATGTGAACATATAGAGGTAAATTCTTTGCTTGATACAAATAACACCTCCTCTAGGAGAAACCTCATGTGTTAGTTCCAGGTTGCCATGGAAGAATGCTTGGTCACAACACTATGAGAGTGTTGACCTCATTTTGTATTATATTCCTTACCTTTAATCTTTGCTTCAGATAAATCATATGTGATAGCTCTAAAGGATCTACTGTGATGATTGTTCATGCTATTGCTTTATATTATCAAGAAGGATATTATTCTTGCTTGTTGTTTTGTTGAACTTTCTCTAGGTCACATGAGGAAGCTATAGCGAAGGTTACAGAAGGCAACATGCTAAAGGAGAGACCATAAATGAAGCAATCATCATTGGAAGAGAAGAAGGTGACTTGCATAAGTTATAGGGTCACTCAGAAGCTTCCATGACCCACGCCATTGAAGAATCTTGGCATCAAAGATTAGCTCACTTCAACTACAAGGTGCTACCATACATATGCAAAGCAGTCACAGGTTTACCAGAACTCAAAGGTGACCATGAAGGCGTACACAATGGATGTGCACAAGGGAAGAACATCAATAACCTGTTTCCGAAGAGGGACATCAAGACAAAAGGGGTCCCAAAACTCATCCATTCAGATGTGTGTGGCCCAATGCCATCATCCTCCATTACGAATCTCATTTTTGGAAAATTAGCCCATGAGCGAAATTTAGCCCCTAAAATCATCCCTGCTCTGGTGATTATGTACTCTTCGTCTTCTGAATTTGTTTGGCATGGTGAACACAATTCTTCTTGATTTGTATCTGCATCTTCTTTGGCATTTTCTGAATCTGTGATGGGTGAAGAATATATGTCATATAACTTATCCCAAATTTCTTTGGCTGATGAACATTTACCAACCTTTTCTCTTACCGGATTAGGTAATCCTTCCCAAATGAAATCCATTGCTCTTTTTTAATTTTTCTTCAATTCCTTCTTGGTTGCAGTCTTTTCCCTTTTTGAACTATCATATCCTATAATGACTAATAGCCAAATATAATGTCCATGTGCCTATAAAAATGCTTTCATCCTTCTGCTCCACATCTCATACTTGTTGACGGGCGAAATTGATCGTTCGTCAACTGAGAGAGTGGAACCAGTCCGGGGTTGTCTAAATAACCCAAGCCATTTTGGAATGAACCACCCTGACGGGTTTAACAGCTCCGTTGGCCGCTCTAAGGTCTTAAGAAAAACCAAAGAGAAAACTAACCTAAACTAACTAATCTATCTAAAACAAATAAAACTAACTAAACTAACTAAAACAAACTAAATAAAACTAAATACAAGGAACTAAACTAATTAATAATAAATAAAAACAAACTAATATACTAATCTAATTAAAACAGACTACTAAATTAAACTAAAACTAAATATAAACTACTCTAACTATTATATACAATCTACTAATTACTGTTACAATAACTCTAACAATTAAATGTCTAATTACTAATTGAATTACAATTTATTCACAAAAATACAATATACACAACTTGCAAATTTTGATAAAACCTGTAAAACTCATTTGATTTCTGCCCTAAGACAGCCAGAGATATTTTTGATTTTTTGATTTTATGAATAAGAAATAAAACTTACTGAAATTAAACGATCTAATATATTTACTGAAATTAAACAATATAATATACTAATTCTACCTATAACTCTAACTAAACTAATATCTGAATTAAACTACTAATATGACAAACTAACCTGGAAACGCTCCTAATTTTCCCTGTGTGTGATGACTTTGAAGCTGGTCAGACGAAGGAAACTCGCACCGGCTAATCCAAAGGCTTCTCGTAAACGATAAGTTGCGCTGCTCTTTGAGTTGTTTACAGGACAAACAAGACATCAAAAATCATAACAATTATATGATTTATAAATCTCTGCAATAAGGGAAACCTATTATGCAAAAACTTATATTTTATAATTCAACTTATGAAAAAGAGAAATCTGTGATTCACAAACTGAATTAAGCAATTGCTATGTTTTTTAAATGCTTGGAAGAAATCAGATATGGATTACAGTGATTAAATTATATCATTTGCAAATGATTAAGATAGCTAAAGTAGTCATTAACCAAATACAAATTGATATACATAACATGAAACAAAATGTTAATATAATGAGAAGCTAAAGCTGTAACAAAACACCAAATTCTGCCTCAGTCTGTATTAAAACTCCATATCCTTATTCTCCCATGAATGAGGATGAACATTATTACAAAAATCATAAGTATATATAAGTCTCTCCACAGGGTAAAACCTCCTTGTGGATAATATCAAACTGTTTTACATAATCTGGGAAAATATCCCCAAAATCAACTAAACTAAGAAACTAAAATGCAAGTGAAATCTTTGAAATATCCCCTAACTGCTCATCAAATCCACTACAATTTCGAGTTTATCTGCAATAGATCAAAAATAACAAGTTAGAAAGGTATTTCATCAACAAAACAATAAAAATTTGATTCTACAAACTTAGCTACAGAATCATCTGATTCTGTAGCTAGTCTAAAATAGCATACAGGACCAGACTCAAAATCAAATCAAATCTTTTAATCAAATCCAATTTTCTTTGAATAAACATTAAAAACGAATCAATAATGCTTCCAATGATTTTATCATTCAATATAAAACATAGTCGAAAGTGTTTTAATGGAAACAGGGAGAAAGATACTCTG
The DNA here is from genome assembly GCA_900067695.1 of Picea abies. Classification (NCBI taxonomy): domain Eukaryota; kingdom Viridiplantae; phylum Streptophyta; class Pinopsida; order Pinales; family Pinaceae; genus Picea; species Picea abies. The sequence continues at coordinate 7,054 of CBVK0102136874.1, forward strand.
TTTCATTTTGCCATAAAATCGGGTCAAAATAATAATCAGACTATCCCATATCCAATTAAAATCGATAGCAGATCATATGATAGGTGATACAATTTAATCCAACACAACCATCATTGACTCATTATAGCCATAACAACAGATTCATATCATTCAATCAAATGTAAAGATAGGTAGACTGTTTCGATTGTGTTCAAATGAAATCATACTCAACAGCATCGACCCAACGAATTTCGTGATTGATCCTTGCACAGTCAACAGACAGGAGCGTGATAGAATCAATAGAATTCATAATGTAAACTGGGTAAATAATCAAAATCAATCACGACTGAGTCTAATATAGAAACAAATCGTGAGACTGGATACAGTCAATTTCGTTCCTCGAATCAAATTCAAACAGCATGTTTATTGCAAACGAACTGATAACAAGGTGGAGTAGACCAATGCGAATTAACCGACTAGGTATTACTATTATGAATCGTATCTATCCACGAAACAGAATCATATCGAACATAACCCAAATTGTATCTTTGTTGATCGAAAATCATATGGATATATAAAATCGTAACAGTTTACCATTGTCCCCATTCATATCATATACATTGTAACCGATTCAAATCAAAACTTGATTGTGTTCAAAATCGAAATACCAGAAACAGCTTATGTTTACAATAGATACCAACGACTTCAATTGAAAGTAGAGTATCCAATTTAAGCCAAATCAAACCAATCAAATCCATAGCACGATCAATCGAATCGAAGAAAATCCAATCGAAGCTAAACTGGGAAAATGAAATTCGATTTATCAAAACAAAACAATGTACATAATGCATGCTTATGTGACAAAGCAAATCCACGCTGTAAACAGAGCTATGAGTTTGTTATATAAACAGGTGATAGACATACCAGTGAGGCTTCTCAAGCTATACCAATTTTGAATTCACGACCGCTGTAGCTGACTCCACATTCTTAAACAAAATAGAACCTGTTTTCTTCTGTTTCTTATCAATGGTCAGTAGCCCAGCCTTTTGTCGGGTAAGACTTGCAACTTGATCCTCCAGAGAATGAATTCTGGACTGTAGCATTGGCACATCAAGATAGTACCTTTCTAACCACGAGCCGCATTGATCACAGGGTGGCGCTGTGGGTTGAGGTAGAGCAGGAGAGGGTTTTGACGAATCACTGGGGGTTTTACAAGGAAGCTTAATGCCTGGGTAATTAGGGTCGTTTTGCAAGCAAGGTGGTAGGTTCGTCACGAAGTCAAATGAGATTTTGGCACATAGACCTTCCGAATAGGGATATTCACTTGCCAAAAAATGTTCAACCTCTGAATCAGAGTCCTCGCTCAATACGATAGGGTCAGGATTGACAGGGGGTTTCGGCTTATTCCTCGCCATGCGAGAGATTAAACGGGCAGTCTTTTTTCATTTGGAATTCGCAGTAGGTTTGGCTTTAGGTTTCTTGCCCACAGGTTTAACAGTCTTGTCATCCTTAGTCACAGAGTGGGGTAGGTCGATAGGTGAGTCGGGTAAGGGTTTAGGTAACAGCATACTATAGGGTACCGGGGGTACAGTCTTACCCTCGCTCACCAAAGGTTTGTCAACCTGTGGAGGATTCAAATCCTCAAAACCATTTCGAGCAAGGAAATCATTCCAACAGTCTCCTTGTAACCCCAAATGATAAACAACAATAATTTTAACCAGCCCAAAGTGAAAAAGGATGCTATCGGCCTAGTTCCTTTTGTATCTCTTAGACATATTGAACAGGCTCCTATGCAGATAGTATGGCATATTAATCTCATAGCCCATGAAAACCATAAGCAAACGAAGATGGTGTAAGAAAACAAAACCATACCAACCCTCGCAGGTGATAAATTGTTTGATTATCATCAGCAAATCATGCCAACGTTGCTTGAGCATGTTCGCGGGCAAACACTTGTCACAGGAGCTAACCTTACACGACTGGAAGAGCAGTGTCCATGGGACCTCTTCCACTTTGAAATTCTTGGACCATCATTGTCCAGTGGCAGGAAAACCTGTAGCTAAACTGAGAAATTGCTCGTCAATTTCCAATTGGACATCCCTGACCTTGGCTCGACAGCCATCAAAGGTTAATGTGAATTGTCGAGCCACGTAGGGGTTAAAACCATCAAACTTTTGTATGAACAGGAGCCATCCAAATTCCTCAAGGTCACTGTGGGAACTGTCGAACATCAACAGAGCCTAGCTATCATTAGGTTCAGCCCTTACGACTGGAGCCATGGTGCAAGCGCATGGTAAGGGTTTGGGTAGAGTTCATCAACACAGAGTAACGGTGTTACCCGAACCAACAGCAATGAATCTAGCCAAAACGGGTAGGCATTAACGCAAGCATGCGAAGGTGGTGGAGTTGTTTACCGCCATGCAGAGCAATAATGGTCGTAGTACAACCGCCGATATGGCTATTCAAATCGTAATGGTGGATTATCTATTAAGTCATGTGTACAACTAATCAAAATCCAACCAACACACGCCAGCACTATCATAAAACATTCATCGTATAGGTTAACACCAAAATTATATATGCGCCCATGTATCAATCAACATTTAACCAAAGTGCCAAATCGAATTCATATGGTCGACTAGCCTAAGTTTATGAAAATCATCATAAGGATTATGTTATACATATGAAAACTTAATCCAAACCCCTAAGCATTTTATGAAATCAATGATCAAGCTAGTCACAAAATGTATAAATCCATATGCTCAATGCCTCACAAACTTAATAAAATCAAGTCATTCAATCCATATAAAAATGTCCAATGAGCATAGTTCGAAAATCCTCTCAACCACAAAATGATAAACCAAAAGTAAGTGCCACTCAAAATATCAATAAAAAGATTATGACAGTTTAAGTAACGATGGAGGAGTTTTCACGCTTACAGTCGTGAAAACTAAATGTAGACCAATTTGCAAGTGTCGCAAGAAATGAAAATATCGTCTATTTACAAAATGCGACGAAAATTTGAAGATCAGAAGACAGAGGTGTAGGCAGCTTATAGGGCAATGGAAAAAATTGAATTGGCTGCCAACAATACTTTAAACCATTCTGACCATTAAACAATCGTACTCCATTCTTAGAATAATCCATGATCTCCTTCCAGTGGTTAAACTGTTTCCTGAAGGAACCTGCTCTGATACCAATTGTTGAATTACTGAGAGGGGGGGTGAATCAGTAATAGAGAAATTTAATCATTTTTCACCATACAATGCAAGTGTTATATCAATGTAGCATTATCATCCAATAGTTGTAGAGTAAATAAACAATGAACAAATGAGTAATCATACACATACACAGTACACCATTGCTTTTACGTGGAAACCCAAAGCGGGAAAAAACCACGAAATGTTTTTTCTTATATGTCTTTAAGAATTACATTCATTGGAAGCACCAACTTCCTTTGTTTTCTACCTGAAACTGGAAGGAGGATCCAACCCCCTAGTTTATCAAGCTACAACCTGAAGGAAGCTCCAACTTCCAAATTCTCTGGCTACAACCATGTATGTTCTCCGGCTACAACTGGAAGGGGGATACAACCACCTATCCTTGCCCCGTCCAACCACCCTGACATAGAAGTGGAATGATGGGAACCACTGTCACACTATCACTGTGAGATATATACCACTATAACAACCTATACCAATCAACCTGTAATCAACATGTACCATAAACAAGTGCATCAACCATGCACCAACCTACACCTCAACTTGTAATCATCTTGTACCATAAACAAGTGCATCAACCATGCACCAACATGTACCTCAACCTCAACCAAAAGCCCTCATCAATTTCATCATCCAAATATGATTTGTGTTGGATTACTGAGAGGGGGGGTGAATCAGTAATAGCATAATTATAATATTTTTCTTCAAATGTTATATCAATGTAGAATTATTATCAAATAATGAGCAGTAAGAAATAAACAATCATACACATACACAGTACACCAGTGTTTTACGTGGAAACCCAAATCAGGAGAAAACCATGGAATGTTTTTTCTTATATGTCTTGAAGAATTACATTCATTAGAAGCACCAACTTCCTTTGTTTTCCAACTGCAACTGGCAGGAGTCTCCAACCCCTAGTTTCTCAAGCTACAACCTTAGGGGAGCTCCAACTCCCCAATTCTCTGGGTACAACCAGAAGGAGGCTACAACCCCCTATGTTCTCCGGCTACAATTGGAAGGTGGCCACAACCACCTGTCCTTTCCCCGTACTTCCACCCTCAAGTAGAAGTAGAATGATGGAACCACTGTCACACTATCACTGTGAGATATACCGATGTAAACCTGTACCAATAAATCTGAACCATGCATCAACCTGTACCATAAACAAGTGCATCAACCATGCACCAACATGTACCAAACAACATGTAATCAACCTGTACCATAAACAAGTGCATCCAACCATGTACCAAGTATGTATCAATTATGTTTCAACTACTCATCAACTATGACTCATCAATATGTACCAACATCATCAACTNNNCCAACATCATCAACTATACACCTCATGTATGTGCCAACTCATCAACTATTTGTCTCAACCATGTACTCAACATGTACCTCAACCAAAATTCCACATCAATTTCATCATCCAAATCTGATTTATATCTCTGTAATAGACCTAGTGTATATGATCACATTCCTGTAAACCTTCCTTAAATTTAACAACAATAGACTAGCATTTTCATCAAACTTGTATTTAGTCTCACATGCTTAGTTTTGGATTAGTCAACAACCCTAACTTGAAGTAATCATAACTTTGAACCTATAATGTATGAAGATATGAAACTGATACATAGTGTTATTCAGTGTGTTTTATGCTATTCGTCTAGGTTTCACTACTTGGAACCTCTCATAAAAGGAGTTATAGAAAAAATGGCATACCTTGTTGTTTTTGGCTTATTCTAGAGAGTGACCATGTAGAGTGTGCCCCGCATGAAATATTCGTTGAATTGATCTGAAACTATTACACATCATACTAATGAATGTACCCTAACCAACACATTTTTTCACACTTAACTTGGATCTGTTATGAATAAGTTATGACGTTTTTACCCAAAACACCTGTTTTTGACTAGTTTCAGGACTAGCCACAAACCCTATTTTCCACGGAGTGTAACTCCCAAAATACAATGACCCAGAAGCTGAATTTTTTACCACAGATACTTGGGTATGTTTTCTCAATGGAATAGAAATTCAATGGTCTGAATCATTATATAAAAAAAATTATAGTGAAAATGATGAGATGACCTGTAAATAACATACCTT